>CM040243.1:67177534-67439146 GCA_022545495.1 Chrysanthemum lavandulifolium
GAAACACATTTGAAGGACCGGGTGCATTTAAGATCATTTAGGAAAAAAACGGTGTTTTTCAAAATTAACACTACATCGAAAAAATCCATAGGGTTAGGACTCATGAACCCCCCCGTCCGATCCTGTGTGGTTCGCAATTTAGGAAAATTTGATGTTTGGTTCAAAAATTCACAATATATCGAAAAAATCTATAGATGTCCCGAGAGCCTGCGGGAACACTTGGTTCCGTCCTGAGTGCATACACATTATGGACGAGTTTACGTGATATATACGTGCAATTTCTTTTCGGTCGACCATACATAACTTATGACTTCTATTTCAGTTCAGACAAGAGTGAATTCTTTTTTAAAAGACATGTTCTTTTCTCTATTCTCAAGGCAATAACCAACAACCTTAAGCAACGAAAACTAACTTTATAAGATAGGAAAAAGGTTTGTATCCTATAAAAGCACTAAAGCAGAGAAACATTGCCAAGCTAAAACCACCTTTAATTTTTCTTCCATATTTATGACATATCAAAACTTCTTGTATAAATGTCTTTCCCATGCAAGATGAGTAGACACCAACGTGAAACGCAATCTCACCTCCACCAAATCTAAAGTGACCATTTAATAAAAATTATAATAACGGTGAAGTACAAAAAGTAAATTGTGTTGTATATACTTGTTTGATGTTTATACTGCAACAAATATAAGGATTTAAAGTATGACTCACACTTGATGATCATGATGAAATTATAAAGTTTTTTATATGGCCTAACAACATGTGGCTGAATACTCGTAAATTTGCAAACTAATGCACAAATAAAATTGCAAAATACTTCTTCTTTATTAATGAATTTAAACGAAAGGTTTAATGACGGTGGCCGTCTTAATATTCACATGCAGGACCTATCAAACATAATAAGCGAGTAAGCAACTTCGACGAGATTAAAATGATGAAAAATACAACCCCTTAAACGATTAAATGAAGTTAATTCAATAACATATATAAGGATAGTCATAAAACATTATTTTTTTTCTGAATCACTCGTGATACCGTTAAAAAAAGCTTCCATCTTATTCTTGTTTTTAAAGAAAATACTAGAGAAATTTGTATCCATTTAGATTTGAAAAGGTCATACCCCTCTGGCTTTTTTTTAACCTAAACATAACATCCATTCGATCGACTTCCTTAAAATCTAAACATATTACTGAATTACTAATCGTTTTTCTTGAATATTTTTTATTCACTAAATTGCGATTTAGGGTTTAGTGGCCTTTTCGATTCTGGGGTGAAAGGGGGTGGAAGAAAAAAGGACAAAACAAAAGAGAAGAATGTTTTTAATTCGGTTGCTATGGAGAATGTTTCAGGGATTCCTGGTCCAAACGAGAAGGTTTGTGGTACTGCGTTGAATGATGATCATAATGGTGCTGGACTGGGACAATTCTCGAGCTTATCACAGGCTTTCGGTAGTCCAAACCTTACTTCTCTGACTGCAAATATTAGTGATATTGAAAGACAAATGATTGATGGGAAACTTTTGATGTTGGAGATGATGGAAAACCATTGAATCCTAGTTGATCAAGTTCTGTCAAACATGCTGCTGTGACTACTGCTAACGTTTCTAATAATGTAAGTGATGTTAACTTGAACTCAGGAGGTGATAATTCGAGTGGAATTGGTGAACATAAGTCTTGTGCTAGTCTTTTGAACACTAGATCTTGTCGTAATGGAAAACCTAGGAAGAAAATTATTAACTTTTGTACCTTAATTGACTCGGCTGGTAATGGGGCTGATATTGCTATTCCCATAAAATCAGTCCTAGAGGTCAAGAAACGCTTCTTTGTGTATATGATTAGTCTAGGCAAGAGAGTTGCTTATCTTGTGGTTGAAAAATATGTTAAGAACTCGTGGAGTAAATTTGGTCTTGTTGGTACTATGATGAACTCGAGAGGAATTTTCTTCTTCAAATTTAACTCCAACACGGGTATGGAAGCAATGATTGAGAATGGACCATTGTTGATTTGTAATGTTCCATTGATTCTTCGTATAAGGTCTCCTATGGTGAATGTATCTAAGGAAGATTTGAAGAGTGTCCTAGTTTGGGTAAAACTTAACAATGTCTCTATTACGGCATTCACGGAGAATGGTTTGAGTGCTATTGCGACAAAACTTGGTAACGGGGTCGATCTAGTTTTGCGAGAGCAATGATTGAGCTTCAAGTCGATGTCGCTTTGAACGACACTCTTATTGTGGCTCTACCAAAAATTGAAGGAGATAGATATATCTTGCACACTATTCGCGTTGAGCACGAGTGGAAACCAATTAGATGTTCAACTTGTAAGTTATTTGGTCATTCGTTATATCAATGTCCTAAGAAAATTGTTTCGAATCGAAAGTGAAATTTACTAAGAAAATCGATTCGGACTTGTTTTAGAACATGAAGACTCAAAGGCAAACTGTTCGTGGTATTCATATTGGTTCGAAGTCTCACATGGTCTATAAACTGGTTTAACCTAATAAGAAGACCGAGATGACACAAGGGAAAATAAAGGGAGTGAATGTTAAAAAAGGTATTAATATTACTACTACTTCGAATTCCTTTGAAGCTTTAGGTAATATGGTGGACGTGGAGGACGTAGGGGATGTTGAACGAAATAAAACTCCTACTGCACAAGTGGCGAGTTGCGTAGATGAAAATACACAAAAGGTTAAAAATACGACCCAAACTATTAGGTCGTGTGATCAACAATCAAACATTGATAACGATTGAATTTGAAATCGGCATCTCTATACCTAGTACCTTAATAGGAGATCAAGAAAAGATAGTGAAGTTGAGAAGATAAATGATTAAACGGCTCGATTCATGGCTCCTTTAGCGAATCGAGCTGGAGGTGGTACAAACGATGCAAGCCTTCTTGAGGATTAAGATTATGATATTTATGATGGTTACGAGAAAGATGCTTTTAGACTAACCGAACAACAGTTGGCATTCTCAATACATTTGATATCACTCTTGAGGTCAAGTTAAGCGATAAGCTTATTGTTTGTGTCATTGTGAGTCAATGTAATCTTATCGTTAGTAGTCGGTTTATAGTAAGTTCACAAATTTCGTGTCATTCTTATGATAGGTATGATTTGAAGCACATAAGGTGCGTTCGTTTCGCATATGTAAATAAGGGTGATATGAGATTTCACCCTCATGTTATGTCTTAAGCGTTTTTGAAATAGCATTTAACGGAAACTCTTTAAATAACAATAGAAAATTAAAAAATCAGTCTTCACGTTTATGAATGTTAAAAACGTTTTTTAAATTATAATACAGTCGTCTTACAAAATAATAATGCTATCTGCCATACTTATAACTGCTAATAGAAGATCATATATTCAAGTATAGAATTTATATATAAAAATGCATGCAAATTTGATCAATTTCTATAAACTTCAATTGATTTCTCTCTTTGTATTTATGAATTTAAGTATCATCTTAACCTAATCACCTAAACAATAGAACTTTAAATTTGTATAGTATTTTGATAAAGTAATATGAAATAACTATTTAAGTATTTTAATGATGTTATAATTAAATAATTTGGTAGTCAATTTTGATAATCCTAATTATTAACTACATTATAATATGCTTGTGGTTTTAAAAGACCAATGTATTTCGTAATCTTCAACAGGATTGTATGCTAATATAAATAAACAGTTGTCTGTTTTGATGTATACATTGCACCTGTTGCCCTTTGTTACGGTCAATCTATTAGTTTAGAGGGGGTTTAAACAATAAAAAATATTCTGTAATTTAATACCTTATATATATATGGATTGATGAGTTGGGATCAAGTGAAAAGGATGAAAAGTAACAATCACCGCATATTTTAGATGCATTTATAAAAATAGATGCATATTCTTTTAAAATTATTTTATTTATTTGAAAATGTATGACTAAAATTCCTTCTATTTCTCATTTAAGGTTTTTTTTTTTTTTTTTTTTTTTTTTTTGTCAGATAGAAATTAGAATCATATCTTAGAGAATGGGGTATGTCTAAACGGTATTTCGCAAACACAATGCTAGCCATGAGTTAATTGGGCTACCTGGCCCCTATACCATGGTCCTTAGGACTAATGGGCTCTAACCAGGGGATTGCACAAGGTGGCAATTTTTGTCAAGGTTTAGGTTCACGGGTCGGTACACCCTGAATAAAAAGAGTCATTTAGCTAATTATATCGATAATATCATCCCTACTTAGAACAAATTTGATACGGGGATGTCGTTCAGATAAGTTTGGTGTAGTTTCGGGTTATGGGATCGGATTGGTCGGGGTTAAACTCCCACAATTTCAGGTCGAACCTTAATCAACTTACAGTTCGGTTAATTAGGTTTAAAATCACACAATTTCACCTCGAACCTGAATCAATTACTTTTTTGTTTTCTTGGCCCAACAACATGTCAGGCCCAACAGCCCAACAACTTTCAGATGGCTAAAATAAAAGAAGAAACTTTAGCTATAACGAATTCTGAAGATATTTGGATTGTGGACACAACGAATTCTTAAAGTAAAAGTGGAAAAGACACTGAAGATATGCTGTAAGATTTAACTCCTCAATCAAGTGAAGCTGAATCACCCCTAGTTTAACCATGTAAACTGGTCACAACTGTGTAACGCATTTATCAAACCGGCCACTGCACGTCAAATAAGTTGATAGGTCGAACGGGTGACACAGTTATATGCATAGCTGATAATCTTAAATTCCAATTTCACAAAGAAAAATATTAAAAAGTTTACTATTATGAACGGGCTTTGAGTTCAAAGGATGGTTCTTCATATCTGTTGGTGTGAATTATCGGTTTGTATCCACTTTTACAAACCATATTATTATTTTATTTATTTATTTTTTTTTTATCAAAAATAAGAAAGCTTATATTACACGACCATTTTTTTGTAGAAAATGACGTGATATATATGCATGTTTCAAAAAAGGCGTAATTTCCAAAATATGTTTAAATAGTTCCAAGTTTATCACGATTAATTACCATCATTGTATGAACACAAGCACAACCATGCATGTGCTCTTTCTTGTAGTATAAGATACACGATGTGAGTCCAAGTTTCTATGTGTACTACCTTATTGAAGTATGCACCAATCATTTCGAGTTTTCGACCACAAAGCCTTGTCAATTTTCATAAACATTTTACTTCATCAGAAATATATTAACCAACCTTTGGACGTATGAATCACAAAATTAGCTAATTTTTATTGTACAACACAAATATCTATATCACCAACTTAATGTGCTAACCAAAACAAAGTTGTATACGAAGGTCTGGGAAGCGTGCTACTGCACAGAGCCTCAAATTTTTCGGGGTCTCAAACTATATACCCCGTTATATTTTTGCGTCTCAAAATTCACATCCAATAAAAATTATTACCGTTGTACAATTTTATATTGCAAATATTTGTTAACACTTAAGATAGATCATCAAAATACTATCTTTTTGATTCTATAGTTGATATAATATATTTTTTATCATCGTATATATTTATCATATAAGTTTTTACACAGAGTTTTCGTTCGCTCAACTACGGCATTGAACCGAAACACCGGTGAAACAAGTCTTCAAACTACAATCATCACCTCCTTTACCAAAACTTCCAAATATAAACTTGTACGTTCATGCAAACTTAAATCAAAATAACATAGAGTAACAACAAGAGTATAAGGTTCAAGCAATGTTAATGTATTGAGTACCCTACGAATTTATTTATTTTCGCAAATGCGTATGCATGATGCCGGAATCGTGTCATACTATACTATTTGGGTGACAAACTGGATAAGCACCTCTAATCAGGGGCGGAGCTATGTGAGGACCGGGGAGGGTCCCGGCCCCCTAGGTCTAAGCCCGTTAATTAGTGTATTTATTTGCGATTTCATGTGTATTTTCGGAAAAATTTTTATTCCGGCCCTCCCATTTAATGTATTTCTCGAAATAAAATTGTTTCGGCCCTCCCACGGAAATTTTTCTAGCTCCGCTACTGCCTCTAATTGTGTCGAGAATCACAAGTTATCTACGGCACTACTAACATATAACTGCATCACAAAAATATCATAAAGTAGGTGCCCCTTTATGCTTCCCAGATAGAAAAGAAAAGAAGACTATATATTTATCCACGCGAGCTTAACCAAGCAAAGTGAAGATGGCATCGACTGATCACAAAATGTCACGTCATTAATGTCACAAGTTCTTTTGTACCTCCGTACCTACACAGGTTGATGATAGAAGTTATTTGTGCGTTGGTATATATGATATATAAAGATGTTGCCACTGCTACTCTGATGTTCATGGGACTGACTTATTTTTTTCTTTTGAATTGTAGTTTTCATTATGATGATTGATGTCTGTTGCGAGTATAGTTACCTAAAGTTTGGCATGTAATGTGTGTGTATATTGCTTAATGTTAATAATGTTTTCAATGGCTATAATTACATGGATACTAACTAGTCAGGCTTCTCCCAGTACAAATAATAGTACAATGCATAATAATAATCTACTAATAGCCTCCGACAGTTGGAGCGGAGGACACAGAACGCTCAAATTGATTCGAAAATCATCAAACAATGTCGACGAAAGTCCTTTAGTAAAAATATCTACATATTGGTTAAGGGGGGAAACATGAAAAATGCGAACATGACCAGTAGCAACCTGATCTTAAACAAAATGATTGACAATCTCAATGTGCTTCGTGAACTGATGTTGGAGGATATTGGAAGATAAATATTTGCTCTGATATCATGTAAAGCTGCATGTGTATATTGCTTAATGATAATAATGTTCTTAATGGGTATAAATACATGAATACTAGTATTTTGTTAAAAGAAGTTGAATTAATTAAAGACAACAGTTTGCGTTGTTGGAAAGTTCTAAATTCCAAAAGTTCTTTCTAAATTGTCATATATGATTATGACTTAAGAAATATCACTTGATAAGAAGGTATCGTATTAGCCCTTAATAGATTGCTGTAGTTCGTATAGTATAGGTTATTGATAGCCTGCGAGATTTTACATAATAGTCGATCAAATTTTACTCATATTTGTATTTTCATGGATGAATATAGGTTCTTTGGGAATGACGAAGACGACTGATCGAAGACCAATTGTACGAGTGTGTGTGTATTGAAAATACAAAGAGACAATATTCTCACTTTTCAAAGATTTAATAAACCTGCTTTTTATGCATTAATTGTTTAATGGAGTTGAAAATGGCAGGCAATCTTGGGAATTCAGTCTATGGTTTCCACTTTTATTATTCAAAAACGTTAAAAGTGGGGTTTGATCCAATGTTTTGGGAATTTTAATGAATTTTTAGCTGTAAAATACTAAGATGAAGTACTCTTTTACATCAAACCCCAAATAATTGTCAGGTTCAAGAGTTCGTATTTCTTCATACTCCCTAAGAAATGTTTGTAAAAGTCGTAAGTTGACTTTATTTTGACTCTTGAATAAACATAAGGGACGTTTGCTTTTGACACAAGTTATCTCTTATTGATTCTTTAGTTAAGTAGATTAACACTTAGCTAACTGTGATGGGAGTGTAGAAATTTGTACAATCCAGAGAATATACAAAATCGACAATCACAATGATGCAATGTATATATTATAAAATCAACAACTTTTTGTACGGCTATTTAGTATATCTTTTAGAGAGACTTTATTTTTGAACGGAAATTAAAAGACTCAAAATAATAGTATAAATACTCTTTACACCGATCATAACAACGACCTTACTCAAGGTCGGTTTACCCTTAGGCATGGCTGAAACTTAGTGGGGATTGAAAGGGGTCGTGGCCTTTTCAAAAAATTTAGTCACAAGTACGTTTTTAACCTTTACATTTTATATTAGTATGCATTATTAGTATGAATATTACATGAAAATGTAAATTAGCCCTCTTAAAATAAATACATTACATTTTAGCTCCTCTAACTAACTAGTCAAGTTCTCTCTATGCTCATAGGACACGCCCCTCACAGCTATCCCACTGAATGTGGCACCCCTTTCTTTTTTTGCTTGGTTCGATCAGTCAGGCGACCTTTGCAAATGCAAAGGTTTTGTGTCGTCCCCTTCCCTTTTATGTGTGTAAATTTGTTTAATTAATTTTTGAGAGATATGTGTTTTGTTGTGATAGAATACTACAGGTCATGTGTTTGATCTTAGAGATATAAGCTGAGGTAGCAGATGTGACACCAGAAACCTCGGGTCTCCATTACTATTAGTCTTAGATTTAGACTGTGCTAGAAATGCATCCATGTATCACTAACTACTAGACGAATACATGTGCAAAGCGACAGTGTATAGCGGCAAATCATTATATTTACGAGTTGGTGTGACCCCCGTGATACAACACTTACATGTATAAGTTGTAGTCATTGCGGAAAAAAAGTCTATGAATTATAAACGAAAAATAATAAAAATTTAAGGATTAAATAATATTTAAATTATTAATTTAGTAGTATATGTTGTTATCATTTTTAAACATTTTCAAGTTTAAAAATGGCACTTTGAGTAGAACATTTGAGTAGAACATTTTGCTATTTTAAGTTTTAAGAAAAATTATGAGTGCTTTGTATATTATTATAGATAAAGTTTTAATTTGGTTTTTTCACCTTTACATCATGCGTTCTTCTATAAACTGTTGGAAAATTTAGTGCACTTGTGGGATTAGTTCACACCTTGTAATGGGTTAGGAGGTACGGAGTGTACACCCATAAGGTCCATGAACACCCGACTCTTATAGTGGTTTGTATTGGTAGTCTTGGTGAAAGTACCGCTGGTGGCATCGCTTGGTGAAAGTATCGCTTGTGAAAGTCTTGCTTGTGGTTTCCATCGATAGCGGTGTTTCCACCGATAGGCGTGTTTCCACCGAGTGGTGTATCCACCGATAGTGCTATGAAGTATCGATAGCGGTGTTTCCATCGATAGGTGACTTACACCGCAAGTGAAAGTACCGCTAGTGGAAAATATTGCTTATGGAAAGTCTCGCTAAATGGCGCTACAACTTCTTTATGACCACGCTTAATTGGTCATGTAACCACTAACGGCTATAATGGGGATAATTATGAGGCTATTAATGGGCGATTAATACTCATAATTCCATTAGAATAGCTCAAGAGTAACCTCCTATAAATAGGAGGTCCGATCATGCATGAAACACACACGTAAAACACTAAACACTTATTAGCGAAAGGGTTATAGAATTGTGCCTAATTCTCTAACCGCATTTGGTCTTATCGCAAGTAGATATTCGTGATACCTGCATTAGGGTCGAATAGTTTACTTTGGAAAGTGATCACACGATTCCAAGTGATATCCAGTAACCACCAAGTGGTATTGCTCTTGTCGTTGATTGTCTTAACCTCGCTGCTGGGCTCATACCACCAACAATCAAAGTAAACTATTTTGTGATAATCAACACGCTGCGCAATGAAACACATGGCTTCAAACTTTGCTAAAATGGACAAGTTTGAAGGGTGGACTTTAGGAGGTGGCGGAAGAAGATGCACTTTTGTCAAGCATGAGTGTGGTCTATGTCCGACTACTCCAATTCTCGATGATGGTGATGATGCTACCGTGGAGCGGATCGGGAGGAGGAGCAAGTGGGAGAATGATGACTACATATGCAGAGGTCTTATTCGAATGGTATGTCCGATTCTCTGCTTGATATTTATCGAACTTTGAATCTTCCAAAGAACTGTGGATTCCTTGGATGCCAAATATATGGTGAGGATGCATCAGTAAGAAGTTCCTTGTTAGTAATTTCACAAATTACAAAATGACCGATTCAAGACCGTTATGGAACAATACAATGAACTTCTTGGAATACTTGAAGGTTTACACAACACCAAATGAACATGGATGAGGCTATCAAAGTCTCTTGTGTCATTGACAAACTCCTCCTTCATGGAAAGATTTCAAGCATACCTTGAAACATATGAAGGAGGAGTTAACTCTTGTTGAGTTGGGCGATCATCCGCACATTGAGGAATCTCTCAAAGTGCGGGATAATGACAAGCCAAAGAGTGGCAATCTTCTTTGGACCATCTGTTGTCAATATGGTGGAGCATAACAACTCCACCGTGTACAATGACAACAAAGGCAAACGCAAATTTCATGATAACACATGGGCGATCCTAACAAGAAGGCAACACCTACTTGTTGGAAATGTGGCAAGACCGGTCACATTAAAAGGGACCGCAAGGGTGTTAAAGTTGGTGGTAAAGCCAATGGATCGTGCACTAATGGTTCAAGGAGTGGTGGTTCACCAACTCACCGAAAGGTCATAATATGTTTAATAAGTCTTTTCGGATTTATTATGTTACATATGTATCTGAATCTTTTATGTGAAGGATGATGATGTTGCGTGGTGGGTTGACTACGGTGCAACAGTTCATGTGTGTAAAGATAGAAGCGGTTCAAGACTTATGAGTCATCGAATGATGGTTCTATTCTTCACATGGGAAATGAGTCAACGACCTTGGTGCATGGTCGTGGTTGTGTAGATCTTAGGTTTAGTTCGGAAAGATTGTAACTTTGTTTAATGTTATTCATGTCCCGATATCGGGAAGAACTTGGTTTCAAGTAGTGTTTTGAATAATCATGGATATAAACAAGTTATTGAATCGATAAATTTTTCTTTCTAAATGTGGTGTTTTTATTGGTTTTGGTTATTTATGTAATCAAATGTTCAGCTTAATATTACCACGACGGTGTTATTTCGACTTTGTGACCACATATGATCAAATTGATTCTACCACATGGCATGCTAGACTTGGTCATGTTCACTATAAAAGAATGCAAGATATGTCTAGGATGGTTTAATCCTGCTTTTGACATGGACACTTGAAAAGTGTAAAACTTGCATGTTGACCAAGATAACCAAGAAACCCTTTCGTGGTGTTAGTCGTGAGACTAAGATCTTGAGCTTATTCACAGTGACTGTGTGATTTGCATGCCATTCCTTCTTTGGGGAGTAAAAGTACTTTGTGACATTTATTGATGATGCTTCTAGATTTTGTTATGTCTATTTATTACATACCAAGGATGAAGCATTAGATAAATTCAAAGTGTTTAAAAGCGAAGTTGAATTACAACTTGGGTCTTTAATCAAAAGATTAAGGATCGATAGGGAGGTGAGTACATGGATACTCGGTACTTTCATCTGTTGGAATAATCCATGAAACGATCGCCCTTATACTCCTCAAGAAATGGTATTTCGAAAGGAAAACATGGTCTTGAAGGAGATGGTTAATTCCATGTTGTCCTATTCAGATCGAGTCGAGGTTCTGGGGTGAAGCTATGTTAACGACTTGCTATTTTCTCAATAGGGTTCCCAACAAAAGGAACAAGGTTACCCTTATGAACTCGGACTAAAAGGAAACCCAACCGAACTATCTCAAGGTCCGGGTTGTAGGGTCATTGTAAGACTCCACGATCCAAAGCTAAAGACTTTGGGTGAAAGAGGCATCGATCGCATCTTTGTTGGATATGCTAAGCATTCCAAGGCTTTTAGGTTCTATGTTATTGAACCTAATGAACATGTTTCGATTAACTCAATAATTGAATCAAGGGATGCGATTTTGATGAGTATAGATTCTCATCGTCCCTAGACCAAGTCGAGGATTCCTAATGGAGCTCATGACATCGGTGTATCGAGGTCCTCGATGGTGAACCATCGGTGGTCCCCGATGAGGTTGTGGTTCAAAGAATCAAGTCGCGTGCTCGTGAAGAGCAAAGGGTCGGGACTCCAAAGTCATTTGGATCCGAGCTTCAACTATACTTAGTTGAAGGTACCTGTGATGAGGTCTCGAGACCAATACTCCTATTGCTTCATTGTTGAGGATGACCCCAAAACATTTGAAGAAGCAATGAAGTCCCGTGATATTGCTTTACGGAAAGAAGCAATCAATGATGAGATGGATTCCATCATGGGAACAACACTTGGGTGTTGGTTGATCTACCACCGGTTGCAAACCTTTGGGTTGCAAATGGATTTTCAAAAGGAAAATGAAGGTAGATGGAACTATTGAAAAGTTCAAGGCTAGACTAGTCATTGTGGCTTTAAACAAAAGTCGAATAGACTATTTTGATACTTATGCCCCGTGGCTCGTGTCGATACCATAAGACTAGCGATTGCTATGGCATCTATTCACAACTGGTTATTCATCAAATGGATGTGAAAACAATTTTCTTGAATGGTGAATTGGAAGAGGAGGTTTATATGAACCAACCTCGTGGCTTCATCATGCCCGGCAATGAAAACAAGTGTGTAAACCGATTAAGTCTCTTTATGGACTTAAGGGCACCTAACAATGGCATCAAAGTTTGATGAAGTGGTTTTGTCTAGTGGTTATGTTCTTAACCAAGTCGACAAATGTGTATATAGCAAATTTGATGAATCGGTAGAGAGTCATCATTTGTCTATATGTTGATGACATGTTGATCTTTGCACCGACCAAAATCAGTTGACTGACAAAGGAATTTTGTCATCAAGGTTCTCCATGAAAGACATGGGGAGGCGATGTTATCCTTGGTATAAGGATTAAACATGAAAGTAATAGAATTTCTATCTCTCGCCTCATTATATTGAGAAGGTATCAAGAAATTCAATTACTTTGATTGTACTCTCGTGAGTACACCTATGGATACTTGTGAGAAGTTGATGCCTAATCATGGCAAGGTCAGATCTCAACTTGAGTATTCTAGGGTAATTGGTCGCTCGATGTATGCCATGACTTGTACAAGACCCGATATTGGTTTTGCGGTGGGAAAATTGAGCAGTATACTAGTAATCCTAGTGCTCATCAACGGCAAGCGAGTTCAAAGGGTATCAAGTATTTGAAGAGAACTATGGATTATAGTCTCTCATATCTTGGTTACCCATCGTTGTTGGAAGGTTACACCGATGCAAGTTGGATCAAGAATAATCAAGACAATTCGCTCACCGGTGGTGGGTATTCCTACTTGGTGGAGGTGCAATTTCTTGGGCATCCAAGAAGCAAACTTGCATCACCGGCTCAACAATGGAATCTAAATTTGTGGCTCTGGCATTTCCGGTAAAGAAGTCGAATGGTTGAAAAACTTGCTTCGAGATTCCATTGTGGCTAAACCTATAGCACCTATTTCTATCCGGTGTGATAGTGCAACTACATTGGCTAAGGCTTATAGCCAAATGTATAATGGTAAGTCTAGACACTTAGGTGTCGGATATAGCATGATTCGTGAGCTTATCATGAATGGGTTGGTATCTATAGAGTTTGTGAGATCTCAATGAACTTAGCCGATCACTTGACGAAGGGTTTGGCTAGAGACTTGGTTATAAAGTCGCTAAAGGGATAGGTTTAAGTCCAACTTAGTCATCGAATGCTAGGACACCCAACTCCTCCCGAGGAAACTTAGGAGCCGAGTTCAATGTGGAAAGTCGAACATTCATGGATGGAGCACATGTTTTATTTACATCCCAAGGTTGTGCTCGAACTCTTTGAAAGGAGGATGAAGTCTTTACTTAATGGTTAATTTTCTTTGAAAAGTGCTTGGCGAGAGCATGACTAAAGAGGTACCACCTATGTAAATGTTGAAGTTTTGCCGCTGTGAAGCTTTGGACTTTAGCTTTACAACATTTATGAATTTGGATATGGACACATGGCTTGTATAGTGTCGGGGAGCTTTTAAGTGTTTAAAACTTGTGTATTTTATCTTCGTGTATTCAAATGGGTTGAAGGGTTCAATTCTTAGAACACCCGATTCTCGAATATTTGAACGTGTAATTTACTAAGATGGAAATTCAATCCTCGTGACATTTTCGTTTATGCACATGTTTTGATTGATGTTTATTTTTCATGCAAAGGAAGTGAACTAAATTGGGAGGATTGTTGGAAAATTTAGTGCACTTGTGTGATTAGTTCACACCTTGTAATGGGTTAGGAGGTACGGAGTGTACACCCATAAGGTCCATGAACACCTCGACTCTTATAGTGGTTTGTATTGGTAGTACTTGGTGAAAGTACCGCTTGGTGAAAGTCTCGCTTGGTGAAAGTATCGCTTGTGGAAAGTAATCGCTTGTGGTTTCCACCGATAAGCGTGTTTCCACCGATAAGCGGTGTTTCCATGAAGTGGTGTATCCAACCGATAGTGCTATGAAGCATCGATAAGCGGTGTTTCCATCGATAGGTGACTTACACCGCAAGTAAAAAGCACCGCTAGTGGAAAATCGCTTATGGAAAGTAATCGCTAAATGGCGATTATAACTTCTTTATGACCACGCTTAATTGGTCATGTAACCACTAACGGCTATAATGGGGATAATTATGAGGCTATTAATGGGCCGATTAATAATCATAATTCCATTGGAATAGCTCAAGAGTAACCTCCTATAAATAGGAGGTCCGATCATGCATGAAACACACACGTAAAACACTAAACACTTATTAGCGAAAGGGTTATAGAATTGTGCCTAATTCTCTAATCGATTTGGTCTTATCCCAAGTAGATATTCGTGATACCCGGGCATTAGGGTCGAATAGTTTACTTTGGAAAATGATCACACGATTCCAAGTGATATCCGGTAACCACCAAGTGGTATTGCTACCGCTCATTGATTGTCTTAACCTCATTGGGCTCATACCACCAACATAAACTAGGTAAAGATCTCTTCTCAACGCAAGTACTTTATTGCTACAAAGATCATCCTTGGATATTGTATGCATAAAATGATAAAATCCTGTGACGGGCGTATATTCAAATTACAAGTCAGAACTTATAACTTGTAGGGTATGTTTGGCGTAATAGGTTGGAACTGAGGTTAGAGCTGGAGTTGGGGCTAGGGCTTTTATTATAAGCCGGTAGTTGAAACTTATATTTTTTTATAATGATGTTTGACGAATTAGTTTGAGCTAAAGCTTATTTATGTAAAATCACATAAAAATACATCATATTAAATTCACATATATTTACAGCTTTTACGTAATAATTCATTATATATTTATAGATCTTTAAGTAATTTAACTAGCCATAAGCCCTTATAAGCCTCATTTTATGGGCTTGGACTTATGGAGGCTTACGACTTATTTTATAAGCCATAAGCCTCCATAAGCCTGTGTGACAAACGAGACTTATTTTATTATTCGACTTATTTTAAAATCCAAGCCCCAATAAGCATTTATAAGCCCTCGCCAAACATAGCCTAGTTAATGATTGATGGCTTATTAGACAAACCAGAACGGGGGCTTTTAAGAAACATTTAAAAGTCATTAAAAGCTTAATGTTTCATTTTAAACATAATGAATTACATATATCATGCTTAGAGCATTGGGTACCATCGTTCTATATAAGTGGTGCTATATGCAAAAAGTACTGTCACGTCATCAAAAATTCTTATAGCACGAGATCTTCAACGACACCAAAAAATCTCTTCTTCATACAAATGTGGTGCCATAGCAAAAGTAGTGTTGTTGGGTCCACACATTCCCCACTAAATACACAAATACACCACAAAAAGAGGGGGGAAACAACAACAACTAAATCAATGGCGCTGGTTGTTGGCTACCAGCCGAGCATAATAGCACCACATCCGGTACCATGAGCCGTTGGAACATTTGGCTTGTTGGTTTGGCTCAAGTAAACAACGCAAGGGTACCCCTTCCTCTTAGGTGTTATGAAAAGGTTCATGCTTTTAATTTTTATAAATTAATGCATTTGAGTGATGTGAGCAAATTATAAAGGTTTAAAAGGTTATGCATAGTGAACAAAAGTTTATTACACCATAAGGTTTGTACTTTAATGACATAATACGACTTGACATTATTATAAGATAAAATTCACAAAGTAGCTCAGTCGCCCAAGTTACATTAACGAGTATATATGCTCGCGCGTTGCTGCGGGATGTTTGTATACGTTAGTTTAGGCAGCGTAAAAAAAGTCTCAAGTCAAAGCGATTGTCATGAATACTATTGTCATATAATGTTAGAAATGCTTAATTGTTATATAGCATATCGCCTTTGGACAGGAAAATAAAAATTCATTCATTGCCAAAGTTCAATTTAATTAAAAGTTACAAACATATATAGCGTAACATTACAACCATAAGAATCCTAACATCTAAAAACACATGGATTCAAATTAATATATGCTTACAAACAACAATTCTGTTATGAAAGCAAGGTCTATCATCTGTGAAGTATGAATCTCGATTTTGCCATCGTAGGAATACGGTTTATAAGCTGAAAAAGTTTAGTACTTGGTCTTGTAGCTTTGGTTAGCAGTCAACTACAATGAAGTTTAAGAGATAAAATTAACAATAATTATTTAATCTAGTATGTCGTTAAACTATATAAAATGCAAATGCTATTACCTTTAATCGAATACAATGAAAATGACAGGCTCCTATAATCCCATAGATATTAAGACAGGCTCAGATAGGGTAGCAGTTGTTAAAAAAGTGGATTGCCCACCATGGTTGCAACCTTAAGAGGCTGCCAAGCCAAAATATAGGCAATCTTATGTATCAAACGACCCATTAGAATTCATTATAGCCTTAACAGTGTTAAAAGACAGTGTCACAGTTGCATATTTGAAGATAGGGTAGTGGCTGAAAATGTAATTGTTGTGGTTGCAACCTGAAGCAGGTTGTTTTACCAACATATGTGCAACCTTACATTTATCTATACCCGTTAAACTCATCGCAGTCTAAATAAGAGACTGGAAATGCGTATATCTAAAACACATACCATCAGAAAGAAGTTCAGGTTGTGTCACATAATGGGGATACAGTCTTTTGGTGAGAAGGATTATGGGCATACATAGAAAGATAAATTTTTTTATTGTGGTTTGTAGGTACACAGTCTTTATAAGAAGTTTAAGAGAAAGCATACCAGATGTTTATGAAAGAAGTAAGCGCAAAGATTTTCCTTGGTTTCTGCAAACTTGAATGTAAATTCATCTATCAAAGGTTGCAACCTTAACAGGCTGCCAAGCCAAGATATGGGCAATCTCATTTTTAAAACTACCCCTTAGAGTTCATCATAGACTTGATGGTGTTGGTAAGCTTACACCATGAAAAAGTAATATGGATTGGATCCAGATCATACGTAAGGTGCTTCACGACCAGTGAACCTAGCCTGATCCGAGACTGAAAGATCTATAGTGATTTTTGTGAGTGAAAGCACAATACCATCTACAAGAATATATTATTTAAATGGGGTTACAATATCTTTACAACAAACACAAAAGTAATTTTTGCATCTGCATTATAAAACTTATACATTTGCCAAAGTATTGTTAAGATGAAACTTTAACATACGTCTATTTAATCAAGAAACTTTTTGTGTCTCTTATTTCACAAAAGACAGGCTCACATAGTGTAGCAGTCGAAAAAAAGCATATTGACCATCATTGTATGCCAATATTAAGAAATGAAAATTGCGATGTAGGTTAAAGGAAAAACATAAATCTTTTGGATTGTCAAGTGCACCTCACTTTTTATTTCTTAATATCGGCATATGATGTTAATATTAGAATAAAATAGTCTGAATTTGCGTAAAACATACAACGTATTCATATCAGTTGCAGGCACACTATTTTTAAAAAGAAACAAATAAAACATGTAGACAGAAACCTCTGGTGATATTGGAATTTAAATGAGGCTCAGATATGCAATTCATTTAGCCATCCTACGCACCCGCCATGGCTGCAAACACATGAGAGTCCTGGTTACCGTGCCAAGATACGGGGATACGTCAGCCATATTCATGAAACAGTTAATAAGTAGAAGAGACTATAGGAATCCCGATGGAAAATCCAAGCCTACAAAGTACCCCACAAGTCCTACCATCATTTGAGGCATACACACCGCCCGTGACTTACCTAGAAGAAGTAGAAGAGACTATAGGAATCCCGATGGAGGTAAAACCTTTGGACCAATCAAAACTAGAGAAAATAGGTTTCAATACTTGTAGTGATAACCTTTCTCTTAATTCTAGGGAAGTTTCTTGATGAACCGGAGCCTCAACCAAAATCGTTATTCAATTTTCCATCCATAGATATAAATTTAGGAATTGAAAAAGGCCCCGACCGACCCATAGACCTATATAGTCCAGGTAGTTTTAGGATGAAGGAAGTAGATACTTTAACCATTCACACACCATTTTCACCTCACGTGGCATATTTCCATCCTAATGGTGTGTATCGCTACTATCACCCGCACTTAAACTTAAGTGTAGGGAAAACTTCCTTTATTCCGTTAAATAAGGGTAGAGTCAGGCTTGTGACTTGAACAAAAACAAGCGCTTATCAGGAGGCAACCCGAGTATATTTTATTTACTTGCTTTGTTTGATTTTAATTTTGCTTTTTGGATGTTTGTATGCTAGTATTTGATTATGAATTATTGGATGATTAATGTGTATGCAATTATGCTTTTAACTTTGTCTCATTGGTAATTAAAGGTACTTTGAATGAAATAAGTGTAGGGAATATCATATGTAGTAATTAAGAACCTAAATTGATTAAGTGATGATTTATATATATTTTATTTGCATGCTTGTTTGTTTTATTTGTCTTTGTGTGTCAATACTTGTGGATTTGGTTTATGAATTTCAGCAAGAAAATAGAATTTAGAAAACAGGTTTTTCCAGTAAAATTTTCTAGAAAACAAAACGAAACAAATCTGTCAGGTTAGTATGACGGTGTCATGGTTTACACATGACGGCGTCAACTACTGTAGCACTGTTTTTCTAGATTTTTGTTAAATGTCGAAACTTAACATTTGAAAATTTTCCAGAATTTCTTAAATCTCAAATTTTCCTGTATGTTATTTGTATTTACATTCTACAAGTATCCTATCCTTTAATTATTTTATTTTGTTTTTATTTCTAGAATTACATCTTGTTGTGATTTTTCTTTGTCCGATTTGATGCTTTGGTTTGTTGTTTGTCTTTTATTACAGGATTGGATTGGATAAGGATGATCTTTTGGCGATTCTTAGATGAACACTTAACCTTGTATCTTTGTTTTCCGTTCATACCGAGCTAATCATGGGAGTACTAGTTTCTTTTATCTCTTTTATTTTTCTCTTTATCATATTTTGGTACTTTTAAAGAACATTGGAGAAAATGCTCAATTTAAGTGTAGGGAGGGTAAAAGGGGACACCCTAGAAACTAGTCATACATTTGTCATTTGTTTTGTTTTCTAGTAATTGTGTAATAAACCGAAAGAAATACTTGTAAAGGTAATTTTAGCACCAAGTTTAAAAAATTTTATGACATTTACAAGTGAAACTTTAGTTTTAATAAGGCGTCTCATGGATAGGAGTTATATAGTTAGCATAAAAACCCTGCCACTCAAAATATTCCACCCTAAAAATTTGAGGTTCGCTTTTAGATATTTCGGATAAAGCATTCATCTTTAATGCTTATGAGTATACCAGTAGTATATAGATTCTAGAACTTGGTTTGCATCCCGAGATTGCTAGTGAGATCGCATTTGTGTAATTAAGATTGACTAAATGATAAGAGGCATCAGAATGACCCTTGTTTTAAACGTGTTTATTATAAATTAAGTTGGCTACAATAGTCAAGTAATTACCCCACACCCTTGCTATGTACTCATTTTTAGTACAAGATATCCCTAGTTAACCCCTCTGAGCCTATCATTTTTGCAGTTCTCGTGATATTTTGGTGAATTTCAAAATATTAATTGTTAATACAAATAAGCCGTAAAAACGTTTATTTATATTTTACGATCTTCTAATGTTTTGTCGATACAAAACGTAAAATCATATTAACGAAACAAATAAAATACGTAAATAGTTTGAACTAACAGTTTCTAACATATTCACATAAAACACTAAAACAAGTATAAGTGATTTTATGATTTAAGTAATACATATGTACAACAACTAGCGTTTACATATTTGGATAAAATATACACATAACTAGTATGTAGTATATTGGGTAATATAAATGGGTAGAAACTTAAGTATCACAACCCATTGGGCAACTACATTGAATGTAGGTGGTACAACCCAAAGCCCATAACCCATGGATCTTGACCCATAACCCATTGCATGACATCATGCTTATATCATACATGGATAATATCCATAACCCATGGATCAACCCATACCCAGTGACCAAGTGCATTGCACAAAAGATACATTGTATCTAGCCAAAGATCCATGGTTCAACCCATGACCCATAACCAAAATACCCATGGGTAAAGGAGCGCCCCACGGATCCCTAGCTTAACGCTAGACGGATCCTTGTGGAAGGGATCCGTGGGATCCGGGGAATGAGGATTTTTCCTCTATAAATAGTGAGCAATTTCTTCATTATTTCTTACCCTTTCTAACACACTTTCTCCCCGAGTTAAATCTCACTAACCTTAGATCCAAGAGATCTATGTTTGTAGTTTTGTTTTGTGTGATCTTTTAGGTTCCTCTTAAAGGCAAGATCACCACCTTTGAAGTCGAGCAAGCTCAAGTCCATGAGTTGCCAAGCTTCCCCATCATCAAGGCCATCAAGTCCTCTTGTTGATGATTCCTTTATTTCTTCAAAGAAGTGTAGTGTTGAAGACATTAGTGAAAGGTGTCTCAAGTGTCAAGACGAAGATATTAGTGAAGAGTATCTATCGCCTCATAGCATAAGCACTTGTGGTAGGTGCTTAGAAGTCAAGACAAGAAGCATTAGTGAAAGGTGCTTAAGTCAAGACTTGAAGCATTAGTGAAAGGTGCTTTGTAGTGAAGACACAAGACATTAGTGAAAGGTGTCTTGTAGATCTAGTCAAAGGCATTAACGAAGGTGCCTTAGATGTACATTCGATATGGTGTGTTTCGATGTACTAGATAGACTAGCATTAGATCCAAGGATATTGATGTCCTTGATGATGTTGTAAAGGAGTAGATCTCCTTTGGGATTAGTCGTTGGTGTAGTGTGGTAGTAGTTCCTCCATTGCAATGGAACTAGGTGCTTAGCCTAGTACCTAATAAAGGGTAAGCGACATTGTAAAGGTGTAGTTCACCTTGGTGTGAAAGAACTAGGTACTTAGCCTAGTACCTTATAAAGGGTAGGCGACGTTGTGTAGGTTTGGTTCACCTTGGAGTGAAAGAACCTGGTGGTTAGCCTAGCACCGGAAAAAGGGTAGGCGACGTTGTGAAGGCTTCTCCGCCATAAGGAGATTGGTGTAGTGTTTACGAACTCTCGAGTAGGTGACTCGGGGAGTGGAGTTGGGCAAGGAAGGTGTCCTTGTAGCCGAACCACTATAAATACTCGCGTTGTGGTTTTGTGCTTCTTACTCTTATCTTTTCATTACATATCTTTATATGCTTGTTTATCAACATCCAACACACACAACCAAATAGATTGACATAAGTCGATCTAAATAGTTTAAAAGGAAGTTTTAATTGGTAAAACTATTCAATCCCCCCTTCTAGTTTTCCACATTAATGAATAGCATTGTTTATAATCCACCCCCAAATGTTACACCCAAATCGCCTTAGCCTTCTTTGTATGCGCTCATTTTTAGTGCATTATTGTTAAAACATTTAAACCCTTAGTTAATTATCTAGTTGATTACATGGTTGCTAAGTCAAGTCATATCTTATAAATACAGTTTTAGGACGATTGAGACTTATGGGTTTAGTACTATTATTTTGGAGTAATGGGGAAGAAAATCCACATTATTGCCCCCAAGTACGTTAATGTTTAAGTACTCCATGTTTAATGATCTTCTTAATACGGGTCGTTAGTTAATTTTTATTTATTTAAAAGTTCAAGTGTAGGATGCAACTATAAATCCCTTGAGGTATTATTTTGCAGATGGTAGGAAAAAAGTGTATGAAGTAAAAAAAACATACGGACTACCATCTCGCCTTTTATTTTCGTTTGAGTCAAGAAAGAGTCAAGAAAAAAAAAAGAGAGTTTGAATTAGTGTGTCGAGTCTTGGCTTAGCAACGTCACTTTGTACATGTAACTAACTTAGATGATTAGCTTGCCACCAGTAAATTTACCCACATCCACAAAAACGTGTTTTCCTTACTCTTACAGCTAACGTTACAACGCTTTAAAAGTCCTTTTTGATAGTTTATCCTAGGTGTTTACGCTAAAGCGGTGGAGGTTTTATCCTTTATCAATCATATGGTAATATATCTGCTATGATAGATAGAGAGTGTTTTATTTTCCTGTTTCTATACATGTTATGCAACCTATACACCCGAGAGATGAGAGAATTCAAACATGTTAATACAAATATCGTCATTAAACGTTATTTATATTTTTGATCTTTGCCTAAGTTTTGTTAACGACAAAAGTAAATTTAATTTATAAAAGCTTAAAACTTGTCAAGTTTATTAGATATTAAAACAAGCTTTCTCAAACAATATATTCATCATTCAAGCATTTACATTTATGATTAGTAACATCTTGATATGACTCTAATCATTATGTATGATAGTAGTTTGTAGAATGTGTTAGGTTCTTAAAACCAAACACTACTTAAGCATTTGCATATTTCTATAAATAGTAATACAACATTTGACATCCCATCATGGAAATCATTAGAAGATTCCATTAGATATTTTGTGAAGATTTGTACTCTTCATATCTTGCACAATCTCACTTAGATAGAGTTGACTTTAGGCAAGATTTGATATCTTGGCTGTCAGACCGGCGGTACCAAAATGGTACAGGCGGAACCCTTTAAGGGTCCGCCGTCCGTGGACGCCTCTGTCCATTTTGGCTATAAATAGCAATGCCAAGCCAAGTAGTTTCTCATCCCTTTCTAACATACTCTCATACATATCTTCTCTAACCTTTCTAATTCGGTTTCATATCATATTAGTGATCTCTTTGTAGCAAAGAAGATCAAGTCATATTCAAGCTTCAACGAGAAGTTGGAAGTCTTGTTTGTTTAGTGTTGTATGATCTAGTGTTGATCCATACTTCATTGTTGTATCAAACCATCATAATCTTGTGAGTGTGAGTGGTTAGTATTTTAGTCCTCAAAATACATTGTGTGTGGGAGTAGTTGTACCTTGGAAAGAACTCGACATCTAGCTTAGTGTCGGAAATAGTGTAAGTTTAAGTGTAAAGGTTTTCTTCGCGGTGAAAGGAGCTTGTTGACTAGTGAAGTTAAACTCTCGAGTGTGAGACTCGGGGAGTGGAGTAGGCAAGGAAAAAGAGTCCTTGTAGGCGAACCACTATAAACAACTTGTTGTGGTTTGATCATTTCTTTCCTTATTTACTTATTACATATTGCTTGCATATTTCATTAACATACTTAAGATCAATATCAATTGATCTTTCAATAAGTTTCAAAACAAAGTTTTAATCGGTAAACTATTCAACCCCTTCTAGTTTTCTACAATTGGTACGAGCCTCGTTGCTCAAGAATTTCTAAAATAACTTGTATTTTATAAACTTGAAACGATCCATGGATTCGAAAACTTTAAAGAAGGGCAATCTATGCAAAGACCACCACTCTTTGAAACCAATGGATTTATCTATTGGAAAACCGTTTTGAAACATATGTAAAATCAAAAGATATAGATCTTTGGTTTATTATTGTTAAAGGAGATTTTAGTTCTACAACAAAAGATATTTCCGTTGATGAACAAAAGAAATTAGTTGCTAAAAATAATGAAGCTAAAATGATGCTTTATAATGCTTTACCTAGAAAAGAATATGAAAGAATTTTTATGTGTGAAACCGCCAAAGATATTTGGGAATCTTTAATTGTTACACATCAAGGTAATTCACAAGTCAAGGATAACAAAATTGATCTTCTTGTTCAACAATATGAACAATTTGTTATCCCGAAGATGAAACCATTGATTGTGGCTTTGCTCGTTTAACACTATCATTACATCACTTAAAGCACTTGATGAATCTTTTCGTAGTAAGAACTTTGTCGAAATTTCTTAGAGCACTCCATCCCAAATGGAGAGCTAAAGTGACCGCTTATTGAAGAATCAAAGATCTCTCAATAATGTCACTAGACGAGCTAATTGGCAACCTCAAAGTTCACGAAATGGTAATGGAGAAAGATTCGAGATCATCAAAGGAAGAAAGGAGAAGATCAAATCCGTTGCTCTTAAAGCAAAGGCGGAATCAAGCGATGATGGTGAATCTTGTTCGATAGTGAAGATGAGGAGTATGCCATGGCGTTAGAGATTTCAAGAAGTTCTTTAGAAGAAGAGGAAAGTTTGTAAGACAACCTCGAGAAGAAAAGAAGCCATTCCGAAAAGATCGGGATGATAAGAAGATTAAAGGTGAAAGAAAGTGTTTTAGATGTGGTGATGCAAGTCATCTCATAGGAGAATATCCCAAGCCACCTAAAAGCAAAACTCAAAGAGCTTTTGTAAGTGGTGCTTGGAGTGATAGTGAAGACGATGAAGAATCAAGCAAGGAAGAGATCGCTCTAATGGCACATGAGTCAAATGAGGTACTTTCCACTCTTCTTATTCTTCTATAGATGATGACACATTGCAAAACAATATAATCAATTGTGTGAGCTAAGTCTAAAAATCATAACTAAAAATAAATTTCTAAAACCAAAAAGGAGTTTTTGGAAAATGAGGTATATGAGTTAAAAGAAAAGCAAAACGACTTGAAAAGGAAAAGCAAATGACGATGATTGTAAATCATGTCAAGAGCTTAATCTTGAAATAGAAAACTAAAGCTCACACAAGAAATCTTAATAGAAAATAATTCTAAGTTTAAAAGGTTTAACAAAAACATCGCTCTTGCCGATGAAATAGTTAAAATCCATAAAACACCGGGAGACATGAATGGGCTAGGTTTTAATGAAGTATTAATTCCAAAGAGTCAAAACAAAGCGGCGAAAAGGACGAACATTCTGTCAAAATTGTGCGAAGATAAGACGGACGAGACGGAACCAAAATAAGGGTTCCGTCCACAGTAAAATGGTACCATGGTACTTCCAATAATGTAATGTTCGCAATACGGACCGTCTTGAATTTGTTAATATAACAAAGAAAACCAATGATAATGTTAAACTAAAACCAGCCATTATATCGAGTAGGACTTGTTAAAATGAATTTAGATAAAAACTACTCAACAACGATATAAAACTTCTTTTGCCAAACGCCCTTTCCTAAGAGCATCCACAACGCTCAACCTAACTACCAACACAACGGTTGGAATCAAAACTTTCCTAGACCATATCAAACTCCAGATTACATGCCATGGAACCCTTACCCATCATTTCCATACATGAATCAAATAAATGGTATGTTTAACCCAAACGGACCCATGAGATATTGGGGACCAAATGTTTGAGTTATTTGCTTCTTAGGTATGCTTGAAAGTTGGATTGGAACCTGATGAATGGATAAAAGATAGTGGATGCTCACGACACATGACGGCAACAAAGTCTCTTCTCATCATACCAAGAGTATGACGGAGGTAATGTCACTTCGGTAGCAATCTCAAAAGCAAAATCATTGGCAAAGGTACGATTGCTCATAACTCTCTTACTATTGAAAATGTTGCTCATGTGGATAGGTTAAGATTTAATCTACTTAGTATTAGCCAACTATGTGATAAAAAGTATAAAGTACTATTTGATGAAAATGGTAGTAAAATACTAAAAGATGGTATCACCATAGCTAAAGGAGTTAGGAAAAATAACATATACGTCATGAAAATAGATAAAACATATAATGACAAACTTTGCTTAACAACATTAGACGATAGCTCATCTCTTTGGCATAGACGCTTAGGTCACGCTAATATGAGACTTATACAAAACCTATCTTCAAAAGAGTTGGTTAGGAATTTACCAAAACTAAAATATGACCAACACTTTTGCGACGCTTGCAAAATTGGTAAACAAACACATAGTAGTCACAAATCTAAAAATATGGTGTCCACATCTAAGTGTCTAGAATTATTACATATGGACTTGTTTGGACCATCCGCTATAAGAAGCTATGGAGGCAACTTATACACTTTGGTCATAGTAGATGATTACTCAAGGTTTACTTGGACGTTATTTTGAAAACCAAAATGAAGCTTTTGATAAATTTGAAATACTTAGCAAGAAAATTCAAAATCTTCTAGGTGTCAAATTGTGTCGATCCGAACGGATCATGGTCGTGAATTTGACAACGAAACTCAATTTGGAAACTTTTGTGATACAAATGGTATAACACATAACTTTTCCGCTCCACGAACACCTCAATCAAATGGAGTAGTAGAACGTAAAAATAGAACAATTCAAGAAATGAGTAGAACAATGCTTAATGAACAAAACATTCCTCAAAAGTTTTGGTGTAACGCTGACACTTCTACATATATTTTAAATAGAGTCCTAATACGTCCTTTCCTAAACAAAACACCATATGGACTTTATAAAGGTAAAAGCCAACATTAGGATATTTTAAAGTCTTTGGTTGTAAATGTTTTATTCTTAATACTAAGGATTATCTCACCAAGTTTGACCCAAAGTCTTATGAAGGTGTATTTCTTGGTTACTCTCAAACTAGTAAAGCTTACATTGTCCTTAATAAAGAAACAATGATAGTCGAGGAATCGTTGAACATAACATTTGACGAAAGTCCACCTCCCTCTAAGACATCACCTTTGGTAGATGATGACTTAGTTGAAAGTCAAATAATAGAAAGTCAAATTAATAATAACAAGGAAGATGAACCATCAAATAAGGAAATTGTCAACATCAAAGAATCTAAAAGTCATCCATTAGAAAAGGTCATCGGACAACTTAATCAAAGAACCTTAAGGTCACAAGCTCAAAATCAAAGTAATCATTTTGTTTTGTATCCACCATTGAACCAAAACCATAAATGAAGCAATAAAAGATGAATCATGGGTAATGGCCATGCAAGAAGAATTAAACCAATTCGTTAGAAATGATGTTTGGAAACTAGTTCCAAAACCCAAAGATCAAACTATAATTGGAACAAAATGGGTCTTTCAAACAAAATGGACGAAAATGGTATAGTATCTAGAAACAAAGCTAGGCTTGTTGCACAAGGTTATAATCAACAAGAAGGAATCGACTATGATGAAACTTATGCACGGTAGCTAGACTTGAATCCATTAGAATATTACTTGCTTATGCATGTGCTTATGACTTTAAATTATTTCAAATGGATGTTAAAAGTGCTTTTCTTAATGGGTTTATTAACGAAGAAGTGTATGTTGCTCAACCTCCGGTTTTACCGACTTTGAGAAACCACATCATGTCTTCAAACTCAAGAAAGCATTATATGGCCTTAAACAAGCACCTAAAGCTTGGTACGACCGTCTTAAGACTTTTCTTATTGATAACAAATATACTATGGGATTAGTAGATAATACTCTTTTACTAAGAAAAGGAATCGCAAATTATTATTGTTCAAATATATGTTGTTGACATTATATTCGGATCAACTTGTCAAGAACTATGTAATGATTTTCTAAAATCATGCATGACGAGTTTGAAATGAGTATGATGGGTGAGTTAAACTTCTTTCTAGGACTTCAAATTAAACAACTAGAAGATGGTATTTTCTTTAACCAATCTAAATATATAAAAGACATGCTTAAGAAATTTGGTCTTGAAGATTCCAAACCAACTAAAACACCCATGTCCTCGGACACTAAACTCACCAAGGACGAAGAAGGTGAATCCGTAGATAACACTAAATATAGAGGAATGATTGGTAGCCTACTCTACCTTACGGCTAGTAGACCCGACATTATGTTTAGTGTTTGTCTATGTGCTCGCTTTCAAGAAAACCCAAAGGCATCACACTTAGAAGCATTAAAAAGGATTTTTAGATACATTAAGGGAACAACGTGTTTAGGATTATGGTATCCCAAAGGAACGGGTATAGAAACCATAGTGTATGCCGACTCGGATCATGCCGGTGATTATGTCGATAGAAAAAGTACAAGTGGTATTTGCACTTTTGTTGGACATTGTCTCACCTCATGGTTTGCAGAAGAAGCAAACGGCTTTAGCCATCTCTACCATCGAAGCGAACACGTCTCGGTAGGAAAAGCATGTCAACAAGCTCTTTGGATGAAGCAAGCTCTCATAGACTACGGAATTCATCTCAACGACATTGTGATACTTTGTGACAACAAAGGAGCCATCGATCTCAAACAAGAATCCTGTTCAACATGCTCGTACAAAACACATTGAAATTCGTCATCACTTTCTTCGCGACAATGTTCAAAAGGTAACATTTCAATCGAGAAAGTATCCTCCAAGACAACATTGCCGACATCTTAACTAAACCTCTTAAACGAGAACCTTTTAATCTTCTTAGACTTGGTTTAGGGTTAATGGAAGCAAACATGTAGGATAAACATAGCCTAAAACATTAGAATAGTCAAACCAAAACAATTTTGCCTTGTATCACTCATCAGAGTACGGCGACTAAACGACAACACGGACGGAACCAAATATTTGGTGCCGTCGGTCCGTGGTGTCTCTGTACAAAATTACTATATACATAACATCCTCTTCCTCACAACCCACTTTACCAAAACGTGTATAACTTAAACCAAGCTCATTATTGTCATCTTCCCACTCACTAATCATGAAGATAACATCATTGTAAGTATCCTAACTACATTTCATCTCTTAATTCGAGTCTAGGATTCTTATTTATGCACAAAACTATCACAAATCATTACATGGGGTTTTATGTATGCTTTTATACCAAATATGAATTCAATTGGCAAATTGCATAAGTAGTCATTCAAATTAGGTACTACATTATCATATTGCATAAACAAATCATGTTTCCCACTAATTGATAGATAATAAATATAAGGCCTTATTCAAACAACCAAACACCCCATGTCAAAAGTTTTGAAAAGCTTCTCACTTGTAGGAAAATATTTTTCATTGCTAATACAAATAGAAACGTTAGAATTTTCATCACTTGCATGCTCTTGAATACTAAAGGTATTGCATAACTAATATGCACTCCGGGTATATTCAAATGTAGCCACATTGAATTAGGAGCATTGGGTTATCTCATGGTATTTGCCAAACACCCCACTAAAACCATTTTGTGCATAAAATGAGTCGAGATAACCGCAACTCCAAATTGTTTTCATATAGGCACACACTAGAATCAAAAACGTTAAAATTTATTTTCAATTTTTTTAACATATTAATTCTTGTCCTTAGGAATAACCATGGTAGCCGAAGATTCTATGATCACAAAGACACCCTTAACTACATTCCCAAACACCACAAAACCAAAGGACTTACCAAGGAACAAGTAGGAATATTTAAGAGTCTAGAATCAAGGTATTTCCATGAGGTAGAACCATTCACTCATCCTTCCTTGAAAATACCAATCTTCGTGAAGAACTAGTCGCCATTCAATTCGATTGTCTTCTTGACATCGATGAACCAATTTGTCCTAGGTTTGTGTTAGAATTCTATGCTAGTGTGACCGGCTTTAGTGATGAAGACGATGATGAATTCTGTCTTAGGTTTAGAATCAACCAAAATGACTACACCATCACCTTAAGCAACTTTGCTCAAGTGTTAGGAATTCCCAACCGAGGAACTTGTGTCTACACGGATAAGTGGTCACTCATGGCTCTTGATACAATCAATGACCGCTCTCTTCCCTACATAACCCGTTTGGCCGATAAGGATGTCATCCGTGAACACCTTTTTAACCCAAAAAGTGATACAACCCGAGTTACCCGAAAGGGAAAAGAGGTAAACCGAGATCCATATGGAATGGAGCTAAATGAACTTAAGCCCGAATTTAAGAAATGGGAGGAACTACTTAGAGCCAACGTCATTAGCACCATAGGAAATAGGGATCACTTAAACGCTTGTCTTTGCCACATGCTCTACAACTTGTCCACCCGACAACCATTCAACTTGGCCTACTACATAGCTAGGAGAATGATTGATATTCCAACTCAAGGATCGGTTGCTCTTCCATACGGGATGCTTCTCACCCGTCTCTATAGAAACTTCGCCCAATTCCACCAACCCCAAAGGGATGCACCTTCACTATGAACTCATCCTCACATCTTTGTACCTTTGAGTGATGCTCGAGTTGCTAAGACTAAAGGCAAGAGAGCTAAACCTCCAACTCCTTCATCATCATCATCAAATAGCTCCGAGGATGGTCTTCCAAGCTCTCATCTTCCACCTCAAGAGTATTACGCATCTCTTCCCGAGATTGAGAATGAATCAACAGAATTCAAGCAAACTAAGGGAATGTTCAAGTGCCTTGGTAGGATGATGAACAAGATTTACAAGAAATTGGACAAATAAGGGTACTTTAAGGAGTGTTTGGAACAATGCATTATCGTTAATGTTTGATACTATTTAGTTGCTTTTATTATGTAGGATGATAATATAACTTGAAACAATGGTGTATGCTAACAATCTCATGCTGGGGGATAGCACAAGTATGCTATCAAATTTTACCCATTTTCACTATATTGTGTAAATCAATAAGCCTTGCTCAAAATCTATGCTCCACTATGCTTACATATGTGTTATTTACTTTTCCTAACTAGAAATATTTAGTATAACAGCTTTTGAGAAAAATTTCGTGTTTCGGAAATTTCCGACACCTAAAACGAACTCGTCCATATTTCAAGACTCCCGGATCGACGGCACCATAATTTTGGTACCGTCCTTTATGTAGTTTGGTACCGCCATACCAGATGAGGCGGACCAGACGGCACCCTTTTAGGGTACCGTCGTGTATGATTTTGGTGCCGTGGATCCTCCGGGTAATTTTCAATTTCGACTCTTCGTGATTCCAAATTATCTTCCATCACTTATAAATCAATCTTAACTAGTTTATACTGTTATTAGAACTAGTATTATTTACTAAGGTATATAAGAAATCCATTTCCACCAAAATTCAAAATTTGAAAAATCCACCCAAGGAGCCCTTTGGCATAAAGGAAGGAACCAAATTTTGGTACCTTCAAATCCGTGGGTAATCGAATATTAGGAAATTCCGGTCACTAGAACACATTTATTGCATATCTTTTCTTCTTCACTCCATCTTCTTTGTATGGATTGACTTGGGTGATATGACTAGCATTCAACCCACTTCCAAATCATTAGGAACCTCATCTCTTCAATGGTTCAACATCAAATCAAACCATTTCTCAACAATTTCTTACCTCTATAAATTGAAAGGCTTTACCATGATCATCCTCACACCTTCTTCATTCTCACTACTATCTAGCAAATCAAAACCCAAGTTAAAATGACTAAATCATCACCAAAACCTTGCAAGAAAACCGCTAGAATTAGCGTAAGGCCTTGTTGTTTTGTTCATCTTAGCTCATCATCCGAATCTTCACCACTCACAATCTCATCTCCCATTAGAGATGATACAAATCTTACCCTAGCTACACCCACTTCATCACACATTGTGATCACCACTCCACCACCAACAAAAACACCTACTTCACCTCCACCGGCACCCATCCAAACATCCAAAACACCCTCACCACCTTCACCAAGGTCTCCCACTCTCACTCCCATGGAGTTATTTTCAACTCCACCAACATCACCAAATCCTTTCCTAGAGGACTTGGAGGACTTGCCTCCTAGGCCAAGTCATCCACCACCATTGCCATCTTTTGGCACAATTGAGCGAATCGCTCATGAGTCACCCTCGGTCATCCATTGACCCAAACGCCCATTAGGGCCAAACCTCTCCTTTTCACCCCATTCACAAGGACATTCATGGTCCTTTATACGGGATCATCCACTTCCATCATCAATGTCCCTCATATTGAGGACATTCCGAGTGCATGCGGATGACAATCCCACCGAGAAGACATTCAAGCCGAACTCCACAACCTCCACCAATTCAAAGGCATGGTGGATTCTCACTTGTGAGACAATGCAAATGCAAAATGCTTTGCTTGCATCCATCATGACCACTCCAAACATTCCCAACACCACCAACACATCCACCATTCCACCACCACAACCTCCCCAAACTTTCTACCCTCCAAGGCATGGTTGCTCAACTTGTGAGCAACGGGTCAAACCGTGGAACGGACCGGGTTATGGTCCATGACTTCCACGAAGAAATGAGGTTCATCCTCAACCACATTCTTGAGCGCCTCAACGCTTTTTCCCATCCACCATCACTTTAGGATGGTTTTAGAATAGTCTTTCTTTTATTTGCTTTCTTAGGATAATTTTTATTTTCTTGTACTAGAAACACATCATTGTGTTCTCTTTTCATGATCTTTATTCATGAAAAATTTTAACTAATGAATGTTGTTTATCATATTGTTGGTGTCATTACATAGTGCTTGGAAATGCTTGTGAATGATCATTACTACTAACAATTTTTGTAGCTTTATTTTCACAATCCATGTATCTTCCCATTAAAGCACCCAATTTAGGGGAGCTTTGAACAAGGGGAGATAATAGCTCGGCTCATTACATTCAAGATAGCCACTTCTTTTGTTGAGACAAAAAGGGAGAAAATATAGAACTTTGAAATTATTTATATTTGACTTTTCCGAAAAGTCAACCGCATACATTTGACTTTCTAAAAGTCAAACAGAACTCTCATTGATAATACTTGACTTTTCTTAAAAAGTCAAACCGCATACTTTGACTTTTCAAAAGTCAACATCATGCACCAACTAGTGAATTCTTTGACTTTCATAAAAGTCAAATTTCATACACTAGCATTATCATTTCCTTTTCAAATTCTAAAACTAATATTTTTATAACTCTTGTACAAACTTTGTTTCTTTTATAAAAATAAAATTTATATTTTGTCCTTAACAAAAGTGGGAGATTGTTAATACAAATATCGCCATTAAACGTTATTTATATTTTTGATCTTTGCCTAAGTTTTGTTAACTACAAAAGTAAATTTAATTTATAAAAGCTTAAAGCTTGTCAAGTTTATTAGATATTAAAACAAGCTTTCTCAAACAATATATTCATCATTCAAGCATTTACATTTATGATTAGTAACATCTTGATATGACTCTAATTATTATGTATGATAGTAGTTTGTAGAATGTGTTAGGTTCTTAAAACCAAACACTACTTAAGCATTTGCATATTTCTATAAATAGTAATACAACGTTTGACATCCCATCATGGAAATCATTAGAAGATTCCATTAGATATTTTGTGAAGATTTGTACTCTTCATATCTTGCACAATCTCACTTAGATAGAGTTGACTTTAGGCAAGATTTGATATCTTGGTTGTCAGACCACGGCGATACCAAAATGGTACAGGCGGAACCTTTAAGGGTCCGCCGTCCGTGGACGCCTCATCCATTTTGGCTATAAATAGCAATGCCAAGCCAAGTAGTTTCTCATCCTTTCTAACATACTCATACATATCTTCTCTAACCTTTCTAATTCGGTTTCATATCATATTAGTGATCTCTTTGTAGCAAAGAAGATCAAGTCATATTCAAGCTTCAACGAGAAGTTGGAAGTCTTGTTTGTTTAGTGTTGTATGATCTAGTGTTGATCCATACTTCATTGTTGTATCAAACCATCATAATCTTGTGAGTGTGAGTGGTTAGTATTTTAGTCCTCAAAATACATGTGTGTGGGAGTAGTTGTACCCTTGGAAAGAACTCGACATCTAGCTTAGTGTCGGAAATAGTGTAAGCGAAGTGTAAAGGTTTTCTCCACGGTGAAAGGAGCTTGTTGACTAGTGAAGTTAAACTCTCGAGTGTGAGACTCGGGAGTGGAGTAGGCAAGGAAAAAGAGTCCTTGTAGGTCGAACCACTATAAACAACTTGTTGTGGTTTGAAAATTTCTTTCCTTATTTACTTATTACATATTGCTTGCATATTTCATTAATATACTTAAGATCAATATCAATTGATCTTTCAATAAGTTTTAAAACAAAGTTTTTAATCGGTAAACTATTCAACCCCCCTTCTAGTTTTCTACAAAACACTTTATGTGAGAGGCTAGTATATAATTTTCGTGCTTGTTTTGGCTATTGAGGAATGAGTTGTATTGTAAATTATACTTAAACCAATGCTAAATGCCCAAACTTGTAAATTGATTAGATAAAGCACATCCGCTGAGGACAAGCAAATCTCAAGTGTAGGGATATTTGATGAGGTGTAAAACATGCATTTTTAGGGTCATTTAACCTTTAAACTCGTATATATTTGATCAATTGTTGCCCCGAATCATTTCTATTTGAGTTTTAGGTACAGGAAGCAAATGTTGGAAATTGAAGTGTTTTTGGCTCATTTGGACAAGAGAACAACCAAGTCAAGAAAACGTCCTTGAAAAGGAGGTGGGACGGCGTGACAGATACAATGTGACACCGTCACTTGAAGAATCACAAAGATAATCCAGTTATAAATTTTACAAGTGACGCTTCAGAGTATGGTGATGTTCTAGAGCTGACGGCGTCAAGACCAGAAAAGTAAAGAGCGACGACGTCACAACCCCTAAGGTGACGCCGTCACAACTAAGTTAGTGCATTTTGTGAACCCTATTGACGGCGAGCTGACGACGTCACACTTGTAAAGTGTCTCCGTCATAGTTGTAATACAATATATATATATTTCGTAGGATTTTCATTATGTGTGACACGTATTGGTAAGACTTTAGAGAGACCTATTGGTGCAAGATTTTCACAGCTTTTGTAAGGGTTCTTAGCCCCCTAAACTCCATGTTTTAATTGAAGATAAATTATTTATCCTTTAATAATTATAATATGTATATGTCTAGGTTGCACGGACACGCCTAAAAACTCGAAGTGTCGGTGTCGGACACGTGTCGGACACGGCTCGGACACGTGTCCGACACGCACGTGCCGTGTCCCACGTGCTATTCGATCTGGACACGGGTTGGACACGCGTAGGACACGGGTAGGACACGGGTAGGATGAACAGATCGAGTTGAGTACCAAAGCAATTTCGAGAAAAACAAATTCGTTTCATAAATAGATCTGTTCTTGTTGGTGTGTAAATGATGGGTTGGATGTGGGTTTTTCTATTGGATGGAGGATAGATTCGTTCTTGTTGAAGCAGTTACATTGAGGTTTGTGTTTATGTGGGTATTTTTTATGGGAGGGTTGATAGGATGAAGGAGATGAGGATATATGAAGAGAGAGAAATGAGATGGGAAGGAGATGAAGGGAGGCTGGGAAAAATGAGATGATGGGAGGGTTATTTAGGGTTATGGGTAAAATAAATTTTTAGTTTTGTTGTTAATTAAATTTCACTTGATTGCCACTTGTCCTAATATTATTTGTTCTTGAATATATCTTATTTTTACAACTTTAACTTCGATCTTATTTGATCATATATATATATATATATATATATATATATATATATATATATATATACGTGTCCACGCCGTGTCCGTGTCCTATATTTTTAGACTTTGCCATATCGCCGTGTCCGTGTCCGTGTCAGTGTCCGTGTCCGTGCAACCTAGGTATATGTGTTGTGTGAGTAATTGTTTATCTTCTCTTCTCTTTAACATGTTAGGCTAGATATATTAGTGTTTGCTTAGTATTGAATGAAAACTAGTTATTGATTATTGATTTTCGTTTCTTGTTTAATTAGATGTTATCGCTTTAGGAGTTGGAAAACTGGCTAGATCTTTGATTACATATATGACTAGCTTGATTGTTTGACTAAACGCTCCATTATAGTGCAATAGTTGGTTTGTTCGTTGTATTTATTGCGTCAATTGCGGTCGCTGACATTAAGAGTCTTAACGAGTCTTATATATTCTAAATCGTTGGTAGAATTGCGGCGTTGACATTAAGGTTCTTAACAAGTCCTATATATTCATAGAGTTAGCGCATTTTGCACCTCCCTACGATTAATATTAAGGAATACAACACGATAATTAAAACAAGGACGTGACAATTCGACTAATCAATAGGATATAACTATGGAGTAGTAAGATTATAAGTAAACACATTTATTTATCGTATGAGTTCACCAATTTAATTTTTTGCATATTTATTTTAATTAGTTAATTAGTAGTTATAAAACAAAACTCTTCAAACCCCGAGATTATTACTTTGCATTCTAAAAAATATAAAAATACAAAAATAATCATCCCTCAACCTTTAGACTTAATTCGTCATACATTTCGGGCCTTCACAACACTATTTCCCTAGAGAATGATCAATCTCCCGTGTCTTACATATACTACACTACAACGGTTAGGTACACTGCCTAGGAGAATTGCAAAACTTCTTGGGTTTATAATTATCCGCATCACCTACTTCTTTTTATGCACAACCCTTAAAAGACAAAAAAGGCAAGAAGAACATGTTCGATATTGAAAAGAGTATGGTCTCTGAGCTTGCAAAAACTAAAAATTTCCATGCCTGATATCAGCCTTGCTCAATCCTCATCTAGACAAACCAACTTAGATGAATCCTCATCAAGCTAGACCTGATTGACTACCAACTCGAATCTAGGAAAGTATTCAAGGCCATTGGATAAGAGATAAGTGAACTCCTAGAAGCTGAAGAATGAAAAAAAAAAGCTTTAGATGATGATGCCTCAGTCAAAGAGTGATGACGTATAGTCCGCATTCGGGTCACGAACCCGACCAATGACTGCTACTAGCGAGCCGAGTAAGACTGGGCTAACCCGATAACGGTTTGGGCTCACGAAGGCCCAAACCGTTGTTATTTATGGCTTATGATATCGGATATCTCTTATCTTGGGAGATAAGTGTTTAATAACCGATTTAGGCGGAATACGCCAAAGTTTGGGGAACACGAAACCAATAAGGGTTTTGTGTGTATATAAAGGGCATCCCATCCCTCATTAAAGGTACGATCTCAAACCCTAACTCTCCACTAAACCCTAAAACCGATTACTTACTCTCACGCCGGAGGATAATCGTGTGAGACAATCCCACGATAAGCCTAACGGTGTTTTCTGTTTACTTAGTGCGCATGTCTCAAGCATCAAGATCCAATTGATACGGGAACCGGAGTCCAAACAAGGAACGCCCAACTTTTGTATCAACAAGTGGTGCCATCCGTGGGACCAATCACTAAGATCTAAGAACTAGAATGACTAAGAAAGGAAACCTAAACCAGCGATCGCATAGCGACTACAAGGAAGAAAGCGACCAAAGCGGATCGTGATTAAAATCAAGGGTCGATCCGGTCTTCCGATAGAGAACCACGCACGGGACAACCCATGCCACTACAACAACCACCAGCACTCTTCTTACCACTCCCCTCCAAACGGTGCCAGAAACGGACGTCACAAAAACCCTAGGCGCGCCTCTCTGAAACAGAGGTCCAGAGGTAGAAACAGACAGTCTCGCGCTAGAAGGAGTCGCGTCTGAACTAGCACCAAGTGACTTCGTATCTCAAAACTACGAAACCTTGGCTGCCCTCATGCAAGAGGAGGCAAAAAAGAGGTCGAGCCAGAGCCTGAAAGCCCGACTCAACTTTGACGCAGAGTATGAGACTTCCCCATCGCGCCATCTGAGGGTTAGGCGCGAGAAGGATAGCCACCGGCCCCCGGTGTTTACCAGGATTGGGAGAAGAGTGGAGAACGATGAAGCAGCTGAACTGCAGCATCTGGAAGAGCACGAAGAAGATGGACGGCGTACCAATGTCCACGCTAGGCTTAGTAACCGCAAGGTCCATGACAGACTGGGAAGACGGCACTCCCCGAGTGGAAGCTCTTCAAACTCAGATTCTGAAGACAGTCGGCGCAAGTGCCAAAAGAGGGGAAGCTCATCCTCTGGTGACTCCTCAGATGGTCAGCGCAAGCGCCGACAAAGGGGAAGCTCATTCTCAGTGATTCCTCGGACAACGAGGATAAATAAACCGGACACGGTGAAGTCCAGAGAAGATATCACGACCGTGAAGAGGAAGATATGTCTCTTCCTGGCGCCGCCTAAAGGTGGATGCGTTCACCGGCGCATCGATTTCTAAAATAAGAGAAGGCGCATGCCCACTAATGTGAAAACCTACGATGGAACAGTGATCCGGACGATCACCTAAAAATTTCGAATCGGCCGCTACCATCGAAAATTGGCCACAACCCGTGTGGTGCCACATGTTCAATTCCACATTAGCGGAAATGCGCAAAGCGGTTCATGAAGCTTCCATGCGTACATTGATGGCTTTGAAGAGTTGCGAAGGCGTTCACCGAACTTCACTCAAAGGAAGAAGTGACCAAAACCCCGCCGAACTTGCTGTGGTAAACAGCCAGGGAATCTCAAGCGCTTATGTGGAGCGCTTCAAAGATGAGTGCATACATGTTAAGGTATGTCCTGGCACAGAAAATATCGGGGTTCATGAACGGGATCAATAACCCGTAACTCATCGAAGGTCGAACGACAAGATTCCCCAAACCTTTGATGAACTTATGAAACGAACAAGGTCCTTTATCCAGGAGAAGCCGCCGCGGCAGCAGATGAAAGGGCTACTCAAACTATAGATCACAAGAACAACCTCGGAGACAATCCATTGACCAGAGTAGCAACCGCAACAAGAACTATCGCGGCCAGGGGAGCGGACGAGATAATGACAGATATACCCCGCTAACCAAGACTCCGAAGGAGATATTCGCAACGGAAGGCGCGAACTTCCCGAGGCCCCCGCCAATGCGCACCCTAGAAGATCGGCGCGTAAGGAGCGGATACTGCCACTATCATGGACAGAAGGGCCACACCACCAACGAATGTGTCCAATTGCGCCAACTAATTGATAAACTAGTAAAAGAAGGCAGATTGGACCATTTGGTTAAAAATATCAAGGAAGGGAAAGATAAGCAAAAGACTGGAAACAAGAAAGAAGTACCCAAAGATAAGGCTAATACCATCTACATGGTACAATCATGGCAGCGAATGACTAGGCAGAAGATCAGCCAAAGGTTTTCCCGTGGAAGCGAAATCTATTTCCCCACCTTGTCTGCGGACAACGCAGTGGTAGAACCGCTCACCATTGAAATCAACGCAGGGGGTAACGATATCCACCGCGTATATGTTGATGGAGGAGCATCCGCAGATATAATGTATGAACACTGTTTCAAACGACTGCGACCTGAGATACAAAGTCAATTAAGCCCAGTCAGGACGTCGTTGACTGGTTTTACAGGAGAAAAGATATGGCCCATGGGGCAAATACGCCTACTAGTCAGTGTTGGCAATAAGGAACACTCCACGACAGCCTGGATGACTTTTATGGTGATCAAATCCCCTTCGCCATACAATGGCATTATTGGAAGACCAGGGATTTCAGCCATACGCGCAGTACCGTCTACAGCACACGGGATGCTCAAATTCCCGGTGGAGGGAGGCATTGTTACTCTCTACAATACCACCGTACCACCTGGAGAATGTAACACAATTACATGTGAGATGGCACACATTCCAGAACAACGCACAACTAAAGTGCCAAACCTGAGGGTTGCAATTCATCCTGAATACCCAGAGCAAGAAGTATCGATTGGGGGATCGCTATTTGGTAACGGCAGGGCAGCTGTGTGCGCACTCTTGCAAAAGAGCCTGGATATCTTTGCATGGGAACCAAGGCACATGACCGGTGTACCACGCTTGATTACAGAACACAAGTTGAGAATCCGACAAGGATACTCCCCAGTACGACAGAAGAAGTGCGGCCAAGCACCAGAGCGTGTACAAGCAAATCTAGCAGAAGTACACAAACTTGTAGATGCAGGTATCATGTGAGAGGTCTACTACCACGACTGGCTTTCCAACCCAGTGATGGTCAAGAAGAGCGATGGTAGTTGGAGGATGTGCGAGACTTCACTGGACCTCAACAAGGCATGTCCACAAGATCGCTACCCGCCACAGAGATAGACCGAAGGTAGAATCTTTGTGTGGATACCCACTTAAGTGCTTCCTAGACGCATACAAAGGATACCACCAAATTTAGATGGCTAAGGAAGATGAGGAAAAAACGGCCTTCCATACAAGCCAAGGCGTTTATTGTTATACCAAGATGCCCTCTGGCTTAAAGAAAGCAGGTGCCTCTTACCAGCGGTTGGTAGATCATGCATTTGAAGGACAGGTGGGCCGCAACCTAGAAGTTTATGTCGACGACCTTGTAATAAAAATCCATACGGAAGATGAATTGGTGCGCGACATTGAGGAAACATTTAAGACGCTAAAAAAGATCATCATGAAGCTAAATCCTAAGAAATGCACTTTTGGCGCTACAGAAGACATGTTCCTCGGATATCTGATAGAGCCCGATGGCATCAAACCGTGTCCAGAAAAAACGAAGGCTGTTATCCAACTTCCTTCACCACGCACGTTGAAAGAAGTTCAATCACTAAACGGAAAACTGGACGGTTTGAATAGATTCTTGTCCAAATCAGCAGACAAGTCACTCCCTCTCTTCAAAACACTCAAGAAGTTCACAAAAAAGGGAGACTTTCGCTGGACTATGAAAGCAGAAGAAGCTTTCATACAACTTAGACATCACTTAGCAGCACTCCCCACGCTAGTTGCGCCTCGCCCAGGGGAAGAATTAATCATGTATTTGTCTGCGACCCATGGGGCGCCGGTAAAGGTCGCTAATGAAGAGTGAATTCAAAGGCAAACACCGTGTATTTTGTAAGCAAAGCACTCAAGAAAACGGAGATTAACTACAAACAGCAATGGAAAAGTTGGTCCTAGCATTAGTATTCGCCGCCAAAAGGCTACGAGGTACTTCCAGCGCACCCAATAGTGGTGATTCTGCACCAGCCTATCAAGCAAATTATCACCAAACCCGACGACGGACGCCTACTGTAAGTGGAGTGTGTTGCTAGGTGAGCATAACATTTCCTACTGCACCACGATCGCGGTTAAGGGCATATACTAGCGACTTCATCATCGAAAACCGGACATCGATGACGACCTTCACAAAGCAAGGTGGAACTACAAGAACCATAGATCTTGTTCACGGACGGATCTTCATGCATAGACGGGTCAGCAGCCGTATCCTTACAAGTCCGTATGAATGGAATTCACATACGATCGCTGCTTTGAATTCTGACCACGAACAACGAGGCCGAGTATGAAGCTCGATTCTTCGGACTACGCATTGCGGCTCGAATGGGCATACGCAACTGGAAGCAAATGTGGACTCCGGCCAGTGGCCAACCACGTGTTGGGCTAGTATGTGGCTAAAGAACAAAACATGATCCAATACCTAGACAACACCAAATCACTAATCCAGAGTTTCGACAGGTTTACTATCCGCAAGTTCCTAGAGGGGAAAATAGAAAGGCGGACGCACTAAGCAAGATTGCTTCCAGAAGCTTTGCGCACCTGTCGAAACAAGTGTTGGTGGAAACGCTGAAGAGCAAGTCCATTTCAGAGATGGAAATATCCATGGTGATAGAGGAGCAAGGTCCTACATAGATGACCCCAATCATCGAGTTTATAAGCAGGCATCGCCCATGAGCGTATGACGCCCGACGCAGTACGACGCACATCACGTAGGTTTGAACTTGGACGGTGTTCTATATCGGTGTTCATTTCTACAACCATGGATTCGATGTGTAGGACCCTTCAAGCGATTCACGACTCGAGAGATCCACGTTGGTTCATGTAGTATGCACTCGGGACCACGGTCCATTGTGGCGCGCTTACGGCCGTCGGATACACCGGCCCACGATGCACCGCGACACGCGAGACTTAATCATAAAGTGCGGCGATCGCCAAGTTCATGCACCCATTCCACGCCAACCACAACAGAGCTAACACCTATTACGCCGCCATGACCATTCTATAAATGGGTATCGACATTTGATGAGTGTCTAAATACTCATCATTTTGTACCATTTAAACCGCAAAACATCCGAAAACACTCGTAAATGCATCAAAATGATAAAAATATCACAAATAAGTGTTTTATGTGTTTTAAATGCAAAATATCAAAATCGGTGAAAACGATAAAGTTTGCATAATTGGCGCTTTAGTCCCCAAGTTTCAAAAGTTGTCAAAAACAGGTCCCGGTAAAACAAAATAAAGAAAAATGTTATTCAAGGTCCCTGAATTATTCTAACTTGTCAAAATGGTCCTTGAATAAATCTTTTGTTAAATGGCGAAAAGGTCCACGAACTTTCATAAAATGTCAAGTTTGGTCCTGGAAAATTTGAAAATGACAAACCGGTCCTTGTATTATTGGAACTTGTCAATATTGGTCCCTTGTAACAACTTTGGAAAATTACAGAATGGCCCTCAAGTTTGGAAAAATTACAAACAAGTCCTTATCAATACTTATCCAAGCCTTGTCAAACCGACATGACCTTGACCTTTAATCTTTTGGACCCTCGACCCTTCCATTTGACCCCACCAATACCTATTTTGGACCTCTCGTCAAAGCGATCAAACAAACATTTCCTCCCACCTTTATCCCTTCTTCCCCATCGACCAAATGCCTCGCAACCACCTCTCACCATCACCTCACCTTTTTCCCTTATCTCTTCCATACCTCAACCCCTCATCATCACACCTCCACCCCCCACCGCAAAATTCAGAGCTACAGGTCAAATAATCGCCTTTCCGCCAAAACCACCCAATGGCAATTTTGCACCAAAAGTAATCCAAAAGTTCGGAAAGTAGTGGAATCACTCAGAGGTAAGAGAAAGACATTGAGCTATAAAAGAGGAAGAAGAAGGAGAAGACAAGCAGTAGTTAGTTTTTAAATTTCTTTGTATGTCGTATTTTATAAAATTAGCTTAATTAATGTTTTAAAATTTTCTGTTCCAATGTATTCAAGTTGAGTTGTTGCATCAATATAAACTGTTTTCAAGTCATAATTCAAGGCTTTTCTTAAAATTCAAATATTCATGTTCACTGTTGAAAAGCTTCATTTCAAATTCTCACAGTTAAGCTTCAAATAGCTTATTTAAAGTTCACACAGGTTAACTTAAGCTTATTATCACTTTTGATGAGCTTGGGAAACATTTTCAAGCAAGTTTGGTTGATGGTCAACAAAAGTCAACTGGGGAGCTAAAACTGGAAAATGGTGATCTATGGTGTTGCAGAGCTGGAATTTGGGTTGTATTAGATTAGGTTAGCATAGGTTTGGGTTTGGTTTAGCCTGCAAGAAATTTGGACCTATGTGAGTTTATATTTCATTTTTACAATTCCAAGCAAATTTGCATTTTATGATTGTAAGTGTGTCCGTGGTCACAACTTGTTTTTATGTGTTTAATTAGTTGTAATTAGGTAGTTTAAACTCATTTTAATCGGTTATAGTAACTAATTAAGCATACATAAAAGTTTTGAGTTCATTGGATAGTTAAAAGGAGTGTTTGGAATTAACCGCTTGTTGTGTTCGTGGCTTGTTCATTGTATAACTCTTGTATCTTTAAGTTTACTTAGCTCATATAGGATCATATCGGTCATATTATTGAGCTAAAGACACCACCGAAAGTCAAAATCCCACTCAAACTGCTCTTTAGTAGATTAATCGTTGGAAATTTTGAAAGCCAAAAGCTCATTTTGTGCTTAGAAACCTTAGAGCTAGCTAGCATTAGTCTTATTTTATCTATTAAGTTCATTTTCAGTTCAAAAATCATGATCAAAACTCAAATAAGTCAACTTTTCAGTTTTGATAAAAAGTCAAAATGTTGAAAAACTCAGTTTTGGCCAAAATAGGTAGATTTCTCATGGGCTCATTTTTTAGTCAAATTCTATGAAACTTGTGGTTTTGAAAAGCTCTACTGGTCTAGTTTCTTATGAACATTTTTTCATAATTTTGTTAAATTTCTACAAGGGTCAAAAGAGCTTGTCAATATTGGCCTAAGTGCCCTGTGCATGGCTTTGATTCTGCACAGGACTTTTCCAAGATTTGCAGACCTTGCACAAGTCTCATTTGAGCTTGTCTAGGTCTGTAATTTGGTTTACAAGATCTCAACCAGGTCTACTCTATGTCCCATTTGTTTATTTCCTGTTTCCAGCTTATTTAAGTGCTTATTTGTAAGCTGCAACTTGGTACCCTAAATCTGATTTTGGTACAAAAGCTCAATCATCATATCTGTTAAGCATTGATATCCATAGGTTGTGGCTTGTTGCTATCTGTTGCATTTTGGTTCTTTAAGCTTAATAGAGCTTCTGTAAACAGTTGCTAGCTTTTGACTCCATTTGCTTATTCATAGTGCTTATTTATAAGCACTTTGAACATCGTTCATTTTCTTCCAAGCAACCCCATGTTTTTCCATTTTTCATAGCTTCCTAATATTATTTTAGACTTTTCCTGAAATTTTCAGATTTTTCTAAGTTGATTTGCTATTTTTCTTAATTTAAATTAGCTTTTAAGCATTTTTAATTAGCTTTTAATACAAAAAATTAAGAAAAGGTTCAAAAAATAATTTTCAATTTTCTTAGGTTTAGATAAATATAAAAAGTAAAAAAAAAGTAATTTTCCATATTTTTCATAGTTTATTTTGTAAATTTTAGTCATTTAATTAGTTTTTAATAGTTTAAAATTCATAAAAATAGAAAATAATCGTAAAAATACAAAAATAGTTTTGAAAATTCTAGTTTGATATTTTAGATTTTTCTAAGTCTTAATTTTATTTTTCTAGCTTTATTTCCTAATTTCTTGTATTTTAGGTTATTATTAAATAGTTAAAATAGTTTTAATTAATAATAATTAGATAATTAGTTATAAAATTATTTTCTTTTCTATAAATTTTCTTTTATCATTAGGATTGTAAAATGTATTTTTCATATTTTTAGGATTTATATTGTATAAGTTTCACTTTTTATTCAGACGTCGCGTAGTTTTTAATTTCGCTTTGTAAAACATAAAAACAAAACATCATTTTAAATATAGTGATAGCGTTTATTTAATATTTTTATCTTTTAACTTTCTTTAATTTGCATTTAAGCCCCTGTAGTTTATGGGCTTTCTTTAGGTATAGATCAACCACAATCCTTTCCCGCTCAAATCCTCTCGATCACTTTACGTTTGACTATTCTCGCACGTACTCGTTGGGACTTAACGACTGGGAAACACTATACTCTCCCGATCTTCATTGCATTCGTGCTTGAGCGGTTTTAAGTCGATTACGGTCCGACATTCACAAGTGGCAGGCTTGAGTGATTTAGCTTGATTGTTCAGCACGCGATCAAATTTTGGCGCCACGGGAGCAAATGCTAATAGTCTTACGTTTAGCGATTAGTGATTTGACATCACTCCTTGTTTATACCATCTATATAATCCAAAACCCAAAAGATTTTCATTCTTAGTTTTTACATCATGTTTTTCAAAAATACCAAAATATTCCTCTTTACCCTCCTACCCTTTTTGATTCTTTATCCCTTTACCTCTATACATTTGATTCTCGAACTTCTATTCTCATGGAATCTCTCGACTACGACGACTCGGGACGGTGAAAAGCTTTGACTTTATCACAAATGTCAAGAATTCGTGTTGTTCGTGATGATCCATTGATTCTGCGTAGGAAATAGAACGAGAAACCGGGTGACAAAGGACCGGTACTCTCCTCGATAAAGGAAGTGCTAAATACGTCCAACCCACGGTTTTCCAAAGATCTAATCCTCAATTGCTCCTAAGACGCCTAGAATTGATCCCGAACTTTCACGATTTACGGTTAAAAGCAAACATGCGAAATTGACCGGTGACTCGCAAGAATGACTTGCCTAATCTTCACGCTTCTCAAGAACCGAACCGGAGACCATAACGGAAGTGGTGGAAATTGCTAGCCTCGAGCACACCACTTGTCCCACCTCCGGATTTTTCAAAATGTTCTTCGAGACTTGATAGTCATTCGATCACCATGTTGGTTTTGTTGATTCTTTGAATAAACAGCTTCCCTCTCATAACTCTCAAATAGAATCGTTTATTCCTTGTGTCGGTTGTGGTGAGCCTCTTTCGGTTCACCACCATCGTTGGTGTACGTGGTACAATGTGGTAATGATATCCGTAACGGAGTTGTTTGTTTTGTGGTTCGAGGAATTCATTTGATTATGATCCTAATCAGAACTCATTTAACAACCCCTCAAATTTTTCCAATTACCCACCACATCCCGACTTATCTTCATATAACCAACATAACTGTTGTGAATTTTGTGGAGGTCCTCACTAAGGATTTGAGTGTCAATCCGGAAACGCGTTTGTCTATGAACAGTTTTCTGGTGATGCTCAGAACTTTGGTTATGACCAATATCCATATGATTCACCAAACCACCCACAACAATCATTTTGTTGTGAGAACTGGAGGTCCCCATTTCACTCCGATTGTCAAACAGGAATCCATTTCCTTGTAACAATTACGACTATCCATATCACGACCAACCTCCACAGGTCCAAAAACTCAAACTCCTCAACAAACCCAACAAGACACTTATCTAGAGCTTCCGGAGTTAGTGAAAAGAGGTGAGGAGTTCAATAAAACTGCACTTCATAATATTCCCAGATTTCTTGTGTATATTGTGGGGTCCTCATGATGATTATCAATGTCAACCTTCCGGTTTGACAAATCTCCACCCCACAATGTCCTGTCATTCAAAATTCACATGAGAAATCCATGGAAGAATTGTTAGGCGATGAGCAGTCGCTAAAATAAATTCCCAAATTGCCTTTGAAAAATCATTGGGAATCAATTGCAAAAGAAAAAGCAATGATCTAGCTCTCAATTTCGTTTTATTCCCGATGATGTTGATGATGAAGATACACTTGATTCATCAAGTTCATCGATGATATCCCAGCAGCTGAGATTCCATCTCAAACAACCGCTATCACACCAAGCTCCCACTCACTCTCCGAGCATGGGGGACGAGCATCTTGACACTGTTCACGAAAAGGAATCGGACGAATTCATAAAGTCTAGTGTTGAGAACCTTGTCCCAATCCCAAGAGAGTCACAGGAACTCTTGATCATGTGTGATATCCTCCTCCTCTTGTCTTCCAAAATGATCATATTGAGATGTTCTCCGATTCTAATGATAATGATTCGTTATCTTGTGGAGACATCGTTTATGTGGAAGATTTACCTTCGAGCTTGTTAACTTAGAAGAAGAGAATGATGAAGTTATCGACATCGAAATCAAAGATGAAGCACTTCGTGCAACATTACTGAATGTCAGTCTTCTCATTTCTAAAATCGAGGCTTTCAGTAAAAAACCTATTTCATCTCCTATCCCCATTAAGGATAGTGACATTCTTTCCGATGATTCTATTCCGGAAATGAAAGCCTTATGTTTTGATAAAATGGGAGAGAAGATTAGTGGCAGTACCACTCTTCAGTCTCATAATTCTCTCCCCGATTATGAATCATTTACATTGGAGGAGTTCACCAGTGAACCCACTCATATCAATTCTGAATATGATTCATTCACCTTCATGGAGTTCTCAGATGAACTCACTCATATCATATCTCCGCCGGAGTATGATAACTTCCATTTTGATCTAGACACACCCATAGTATGTCTTGATCAAGTAAGCTTAACTGAGGAGATTCATGAAACTATGAATTCTCCTATTGAGGATGAAGAGTTAGTCATGATTTATATCATGATTTTCTTTCTTTTCTTCATATATTTCGTGGCCTCTCCTGTTCTTCACTCCTTCGGAATGAAGACATTATCTTTGACCCGTGCATTTCCATGTACCATTTGTGAGCCGGGTGCGTGCGTCTGTATCTCATCGGTGTGGAACTTTCACGCACTTCAATGTTTATCCAAACATCTTGAATGAAAGTCCGATGGAGATTGTCTCTTCCACTTACTTCCCATGAACAAATTAATTGGGTCGAGTCAAGCTAGCGACTCGGTAATCAAAAACAAGAGCTTAACATGGGTTTTCACCGTGTGTACCACCCTAATGTGGGGAGATGCCCCACATGTTGTATATAGATCTAAAATGAATGAAAATTGTAAATATTAAAAAGAGAATAATTGTTGTGTTTCTACACTTAGCTAGTAATGTTATCTTTTTACGTTCTAAGTTTCAGCATAACATGCGGTGACTTTGAATATTGAGGACAATATTCATTTCTAAGTGTGGGGGAAATTATGGCTAATTTTGATCATAAATGTACCATTTTAGTCCCTTTTTCCCCAAAATGGCCAAATTAAAAAAAAAAAATTAGTGGAAGTACTATGTACTAAACACAACAAATGGTAATCACCCACCATGTCTAACCCACATAAGGATTGGCTAATCCAGAGCAAACGGCTCTTGGTAAAGATATCTCAAATCCGTTGACGGCTTGCAATTTGCCCAAAATTGTATGGTATTCAACTCACCATATCCTTAAAAGTGAAGAGTTGGCTAGCCCGCAAGTTTATGGCTTGTGGTAAAGGCGATTGAAAAACCATAATTGGTAATCACTCACCAAAGATAATATTGATAATTTATCTAAGAGTTGGCTAGTCCGTAGCAAACGGCTTCGTAAAGACAAATCAAACCGTTGAAAGTCGATGATTTGCTCAAAATCATTTGGTTATCGGTGTACCAAGGTTCTTACTTGAATCGAAACATTTGGCTACTCCGAGTAATGGCTTTTGGTAAAGAGATAAAATCCATTAATTTTTCTCAAAACATTGCTAGGGACTAGCAATATCTTAGTGTGGGGATTGATGAGTGTCTAAATACTCATCATTTTTGTACCATTTAAACCGCAAAACATCCGAAACACTCGTAAATGCATCAAATGATAAAAGTATCACAAATAAGTGTTTTATGTGTTTTAAATGCAAAATATCAAAATCGTGAAAACGATAAAGTTTGCATAATTGGCGCTTTAGTCCCCAAGTTTCAAAAGTTGTCAAAAACAGTCCTCGGTAAAACAAAATAAAGAAAAATGTTATTCAAGGTCCCTGAATTATTCTAACTTGTCAAAAATGGTCCTTGAATAAATCTTTTGTTAAATGGCAGAAAAGGTCCATGAACTTTCATAAAATGTCAAGTTTGGTCCCTGTAAAATTTGAAAATGACAAAACTGGTCCTTGTATTATTGGAACTTGTCAATATTGGTCCCTTGTAACAAATTTGGAAAATTACATGAATGGCCCATCAAGTTTGGAAAAATTACAAACAAGTCCTTATCAATACTTATCCAAGCCTTGTCAAACCGACATGATTGACCTTTAATCTTTTTGGACCCTCGACCCTTCCATTTGACCCCACCAATACCTATTTTGGAACGGTCAAAAACCAAACAAACATTTCTCCCACCTTTATCCCTTCTTCCCACTGGACCAAATGCTCGCAACCACCTCTCACCATCACCTCACCTTTTCCCTTATCTCTTCCACACCTCAACCCCTCATCATCACACCTCTCACCCCCTACCGCAAAATTCGAGCTAAAAGTCAAATAATCGCCTTTCCGCCAAAACCATCCAATGGCAATTTTGCACCAAAAGTAATCCAAAAGTTCTGGAAAGTAGTGGGAATCACTCAGAGGTAAGAGAAAGACAGTTTGGAGCTATAAAAGAGGAAGAAGAAGGAGAAGACAAACGGTAGTTAGTTTTTAAATTTCTTTGTATGTCGTATTTTATAAAATTAGCTTAATTAATGTTTTAAGTTGTAATTTTCTGTTCCAATGTATTCAAGTTGAGTTGTTGCATCAATATAAACTGTTTTCAAGTCATAATTCAAGGCTTTTCTTAAAATTCAAATATTCATGCTCACTGTTGAAAAGCTTCATTTCAAATTCTCACATTAAGCTTCAAATAGCTTATTTAAAGTTCACATGAGTTAACTTAAGCTTATTATCACTTTTGATGAGCTTGGGAAACATTTTCAAGCAAGTTTGGTTGATGGTCAACAAAAGTCAACTGGGAGCTTGGCTGGAAAATGGTGATCTATGGTGTTGCAGAATGGAATTTGGGTTGTATTAGATTAGGTTAGCATAGGTTTGGGTTTGGTTTAGCCTGCAAGAAATTTGGACCTATGTGAGTTTATATTTCATTTTTACAATTCCAAGCAAATTTGCATTTTATGATTGTAAGTGTGTCTTTGGTCACAACTTGTTTTTATGTGTTTAATTAGTTGTAATTAGGTAGTTTAAACTCATTTTAATCAGTTATAGTAACTAATTAAGCATACATCTCAGTTTTGAGTTCATTGGATAGTTAAAAAGGAGTGTTTGGAATTGCTGATGCAGCTGTGTTCAGGGCTTGTTCATTGTATAACTCTTGTAGCTTTAAGTTTACTTAGCTCATATAGGATCATATCAGTCATATTATTGAGCCTCAGACACCAACTGAAAGTCAAAATCCCACTCAAACTGTCTTTAGCGCTTAATCGTTGGAAATTTTGAAAGCCAAAAGCTCATTTTGTGCTTAGAAACCTTAGAGCTAGCTAGCATTAGTCTTATTTTATCTATTAAGTTCATTTTCAGTTCAAAAATCATGATCAAAACTCAAATAAGTCAACTTTTCAGTTTTGATAAAAAGTCAAAATGTTGAAAAACTCAGTTTTGGCCAAAATAGGTAGATTTCTCATGGGCTCATTTTTTAGTCAAATTCTATGAAACTTGTGGTCTTGAAAAGCTCTACTGGTCTAGTTTCTTATGAACATTTTTTCATAATTTTGTTAATTTTCTACAAGGGTCAAAAGAGCTTGTCAATATTGGCCTAAGTGCCCTGTGCATGGCTTTGATTCTGCACAGGACTTTTCCAAGATTTGCAGACCTTGCACAAGTCTCATTTGAGATTGTCTAGGTCTGTAATTTGGTTTACAAGATCTCAACCAGGTCTACTCTATGTCCCATTTGTTTATTTCCTGTTTCCAGCTTATTTAAGTGCTTATTTGTAAGCTGCAACTTGGTACCCTAAATCTGATTTTGGTACAAAAGCTTAATCATCATATATGTTAAGCATTGATATCCATAGGTTGTGGCTTGTTGCTATCTGTTGCATTTTGGTTCTTTAAGCTTAATAGAGCTTCTGTAAACAGTTGCTAGCTTTTGGACTCCATTTGCTTATTCATAGTGCTTATTTATAAGCACTTTGAACATCAGTTTCATTTTCTTCCAAGCAACCCCATGTTTTTCCATTTTTCATAGCTTCCTAATATTATTTTAGACTTTTCCTGAAATTTTCAGATTTTTCTAAGTTGATTTGCTATTTTTCTTAATTTAAATTAGCTTTTAAGCATTTTTAATTAGCTTTTAATACAAAAAAATTCAGAAAAGGTTCAAAAAAATAATTTTTCATTTTTCTTAGGTTTAGATAAATATAAAAAGTAAAAAAAGTAATTTTCCATATTTTTCATAGTTTATTTTGTAATTTTTAGTAATTTAATTAGTTTTTAATAGTTTAAAATTCATAAAAATAGAAAATAATCGTAAAAATACAAAAATAGTTTTGAAAATTCTAGTTTGATATTTTAGATTTTTCTAAGTCTTAATTTTATTTTTCTAGATTTATTTCCTAATTTCTTGTATTTTAGGTTATTATTAAATAGTTAAAATAGTTTTTAATTAATAATAATTAGATAATTAGTTATAAAAATAATTTTCTTTTCTATAAATTTTCTTTTATCATTAGGATTGTAAAATGTATTTTTCATATTTTTAGGATTTATATTGTATAAGTTTCACTTTTTTATTTCAGACGTCGCAGTAGTTTTTAATTTCGCTTTTATAAAACATAAAACAAAAACATCATTTTAAATATAGTGATAGCGTTTATTTAATATTTTTATCTTTTAACTTTCTTTAATTTGCATTTAAGCCCCCGTAGTTTATGGGCTTTCTTTAGGTATAGATCAACCACAATCCTTTCCTGCTCAAATCCTCTCGATCACTTTACGTTTGACTATTCTCGCACACCGCTGGGACTTAACGACGGGAAACACTATACTCTCCCCGATCTTCATTGCATTCGTGCTTGAGCATTTTAAGTCGATTACGGTCCGACATTCACAGTGGCGTGCTGCTTGAGTGATTTAGCTTGACTGTTGGCACGCAATCAACATTGCAGTCCCTTTCCATTGCGGCAGGAGGATTGAAATTCCTCATAGTAGCTATAGACTACTTCACCAAGTGGATTGAAGCAAAGGCGGTCGTGACAATCACAGGAAATCAGGTAAAACGGTTTGTTTGGGAAAATATTGTATGCCGTTTCGGATTACTTGGGGAAATCATCTCAGACAACGGAAAACAATTATGTGACAACCCCTTCAAGGAATGGTGCGAAAAGCTAAATATTACACAAGACTGCTGTCATAGCACCCACAAACCAATGGCTTAGTCGAGCGTGCAAATCGAATTCGGGTGAAGGAATTAAGGCACGCTGGGCAGTACAAAGGAGGTGGGTGGAAGAGTTATCGCATATTTTGTGGGTGCACCGCACTTCAATCAAGGTTAGCACGGGACACCCCTTTCTCTTGTCTATGGGATGAAGTCGTCATACCGGCCAAATTGAGATGCCAACTATTCACACCGCCGAAGTTAATGTTACAACCAATGATGATGAACGCAGACGACTTGGACCTATTGGAAGAAAGCGGCGCAGCCTATATGTGAGGCGATAGCTAAGTCAAAGAAGAAAGGATACTATGACGCTAAAGTTCAAGCACCTCCTTCGCACTGAGCGACTTTGTATATCGCGCCAATGATCCGAGCCATGTAGAAGATACAGAAAACTTGGACCGAGTGGGAAGGACCTTACGAGGTCATTGAAGCACTAGGTAGCGGCTGCATAAGCTGCGTGACATGGATGGTCGTGAGCTACCGCGCACATGAAACATCTGCAATATCAAGCGATGTTATCTCTAGGAACATCTACAACCCAGCGCACGGTTACTCCCGCACTTTAGTATTGTGCTCAATAAATATTCTTGTATTTACATTATGTTTTACTTAGGCAAATAATTTTCTTTTCTCTTTCTACAAAAACTTGCAAGTATTAATAAAACGTCGCGATTTCTAGCTAACTCTGCGGCACATTTCAATTTGTTATTCACATCTTATTTATGTCTCAACACTGTTGTTATATTCTCCTTTGCCTACATGGCACACATGCACTTAATAAACCCACGATGGTAAAAGGATGAGTAAACCTACTAAATAACTCGTTGAGTAAGAGGGTTGCAAACCCATCAACATTGGATCACGCATCCTTGTTAAACACCTTATTTTCAAGACGTTGGAATAAGTTGAATGCGTATTCTACGATGGATGCGCAACAATGCATACTGTGCGCGTTTAATAAAACCAGGAATCAAGACTCTTGGCTCCTTACTATGATATTTACAGTACGCTGCATATCACACCATACACGATTATGTTAAAAATACTTAGACATTATATGTTAAGTATGATAGGTCATACATGATTTTGAACACCACATATTATTCGCGCTTATATAACAGTTTGATTCTTAGACAACAAGTACGTTTTTTTTCAAAGACGGATAACTAAGTACAAATATTATAAGTCGCAACCACATTCAACAAAAGGAATATTTCATTAAGGACCATGAGTTCTTACAAAATGATATGTAAAAAAGAAGCTACAATCTATATGCTACTACAACGCTTAAGACGAGAGCTTTCCACATGGCTTGCGGCGTCCCCAGCCTCCTTCAGTCTCTTCAACAAATCAGAGTCCTGGTGCGACACCGTTGCCACACTCACAGGTACCCCGTCGGATCTAGGAAGATGCGCTGCGCCAACACCATAGAGAATGGCCTTTCCCTTCACGCCCTTCTTCTTGGCAACCCTCATAGCATGGGCCTCTAAGGATTCCTTCAAAGGAATTTCCTTCTCCAAGACGAACGGTTCAAGAGGTCGCGGGCAGCAAAATGGGCACCTGCATTGTGACTCATCAGCTTCGTAAAGTCCGGTTGTGCCTCCGCACCATCAAGACTGATGGCGAGCCAAAGTTAACCCCTCCATAATCACACTTATGGGGTAATCTTGGTCGCGCTCCATCTGAGCAATATGAGGAAGCTCCAATATTTTCATTTTCTCCATAACAGCAACGAGCTCCTCATAAGCATGATTATTGTACCTAGGCACCTGCGCAGCAGCCACTTTCAGAAGGCCACTCTCGTGAAGCTCCTCTATAGCCTCAGCCTTGCCACGCGCAAGCGCGCACTGCACAACCTCCCCAAATTTGTCTACCACCTCTCGGGACTCCAAAGTACCGAGGGCAGCAAGGCGCAAACCATGGCTGATAAGCCATCTGCGCTCAGCAACTGTTGAAACCAACTGAGGGTACAACTCTTCATCGATTCAATCGCCGAGCTTGCAACTTCATCTCCCGCTTCTTCCAAGTGAGCTCCCCCAGTTGCACCAAATTCCCTAACCGAGAGAACAACTCTTCCTTTCCCTTTTCCAAATACTTCAGACCCTGTGCACGAAGCCTTGTAATCACGACGCAAGACGCCCCGATTTATTTGGCTCAAGAATGACATTTTTCTTCAAGAAGCTTTTGGGAGTGAGAGTCACGCCTCTACCTCACTGAACTTGCCAAACGTGCCTCAAAGGCGCAAACTGCTTGTCTTCTCGGCGCTCGGCTACTTTCCGCAAAGATACTTAGCCTTTAGTCGCAGCCCAACGTAGCTTGGTGTGCGGCACCAACACCGCCTCAACAAGTCGACCCATTGGCGGCGTCCCGGATGCCAATGGCTCATTGGCTCTTTGGTCCGTAAGATTCACACAACGGGACTAGCCTGGGGCGACTCCCGAGTGGTCAAGATCGCACGCAAAAAGAGAATTAGCGATTGTTTCATAACATAAACAGGGAATGAGATAAGATCTTTTCAAATAATACTTACTTGGGAGAAGCAGTATCAGGTGAAGGGGGGGCGATGCATCATCTGAGGACGACTCCACGTCCAGAATGACAGGTCGTTTTTTCCTGGATGAGCTTGCGCCATCACCACCAAGCGCCCTTTTGCACTTTAGCCCATGGCTCGCCTCCTCTATCTCTACATCGGCGTCTTCAATGCTCTCCGCCACATCTGTATGTGCCGGCTCCACCAACGGGAAGGTACTCGGCTGGGCACGCTTTGTAGAGGGTCGCCTCCAAAGAAAGCGGGGAGCCACCCTCCCGGGTCCGCTGTAACCATCTCCATGGTGCGCCCCGCGGTAGCCTCCAGAATAGGGACTTCCCCCTCTCTCAACGGGCGCACCCCTACAATAACCTGTCGTGGCTTCACCAAATTCACAACGCCGAATAGATCCATCTCTGCGCAGCACGAAACAAACAAAAAACAGGTTATATAAAGTACAAAAGTGAAAAGAAAGGCTCACATCAATAAAGTAAAGGAGTACGAAGGACGAGCACCCACCCTGGCCATCTATGTCTAAAAATGTTGGCACCTCATCAGGCCTATCGAAATAGTTCCGACTGATACCCATGTGCACCAAAAATTCCTCGATAGGAACCGATGGGAATACGATTGGCGTTTATCGCTTCCGCATCATCTGCGTTGTATGTTCCGTGAGGGCGCCATCCTTCTAGAGTGAACCACGGTATAGAAGTCAAGTCCTGTGGAAATAACGCCTTATCAACCCAGAAAAAAATTTCTCTCCAGTTCCTAAGCGCGTCTAATTTTTCGGTGTAACATTGCAGCCTCCCTGCGCTTAGCGAACGACACCCACCCGTTTGACCACGTTGTGTGGTAAAACGCGCGGAAGAGGTAGATAGTGGGGTTAACCGCCAATAAGCGGCAATTAACCTCGAAGTTTGTTATTTTTGCCGCACCTATACAATGCAGTTGGGATATGTGCAGACGATAGTCATTTAATACGTTGCACAAGAATAAGGATATGGGCACACGTTGATTCGCAAACTCGAAAAAACATGTGTAAACCCCTACCTTCCCTTCGGGGAAATCCTCTATTGACGCCTGCGCAGCCGGAACTACCGGATGCAGCGCAAGTGGGATATAATAATCCGAGGTGAACTCACGAAGTTCATCCTCGGTCATGTCGGAGGTAAAGTCAGTTAAACCACGGACCATGGTATAGTTTTTAAATGCGTACGCGCTGTTACCTTTGGAATATTAAGGGTTTCTGGGTTGCAGTTTGAGTTTTTTCAACAATGGTGGAAATGTTTCTTTTTTACTGTGATAAACACAGTAAATGGGAGGCGACGGTTTATATAAGGTTTTACATCCACGCGATGATCGACACGTGGATCCCACTATCTCTAAATGTGTGGATAGGATCTGTTGACATGACACATTTTCAGTTACTTTCCCACGATTTATGAGGTATGCATTTGAGATATTTTGACTAGATTCACCGTGTATTCTTTAAGGCTGGAAACATTTTTAGCTTCTCTATTACGCTTCGAAGAATTTAGGGGCTACAACTCTTAGTCTAGCATCCGCAGGTTGTCCCTGCGCATACTAGACTGGGGGGGACATGATGACGTATAGTCCGCATTCGGTCACGAACCCGACTAATGATCGCTACTAGCGAGCCTAGTACGACTGGTTATTCGATAACGGTTTGGGCTCACGAAGGCCCAAACCGTTGTTATTTATGGCTTATGATATCGGATATCTCTTATCTTGGGAGATAAGTGTTTAATAACCGATTTAAGTGAATACGCTAAAGTTTGGGGAACACGAACCAATAAGGGTTTCGTGGTATATAAAGGGCATCCCAATTTCATTAAAGGTGCGATCTCAAACCCTAACTCTCCACTAAACCCTAAAATCGATTACTTACTCTCACGCCGGAGGATAATCGTGGAGACAATCCCACGATAAGCCTAACGGTGTTTTCTGTTTACTTAGTGCGCATGTCTCATGCATGAAGATCCAATTGATACGGGAACCAGAGTCCAAACAAGGAATGCCCAACTTTTGTATCAATAAGAGATTTATAAGGTAGCTATTGAGGGATTTGAGGCAACGAAGCAAGTTGTCAAGACTTCCAATGAGTTCGAACGTCATTAGCGTTAGGAACTCAAGGAAGCCAAGGATAAGCTGAAAGAAAAGGCTGACAAGAAGAAGAGTGTAAGTGAAAGTTACAAGAAAAGGATGGAGTTTGCTAGGAATCCTAGAGTCATCACTGAAATTAAAATAATTACAAACACCAAGCCTCCCGAATGACTATTACCAGAGACAATGATGACTCAAACTTCAAAGTCATTAGTAAGTTTAAATAGAGTCTCTTTGGGAATATGGAATGGGAAATGATGTTAGATGTCCTGAACAAGAAACAAAGTGGCCATTGTTGTTGAACTGACCAAAACCCTGTAAAAATGGTTTGAAAAATCACGGAACAAGAAAAGTTTGTAAGGATTGATACAAGGAAGCCTCTGACTCTTCATGACCCACTCAAGACTTCAAGGAGCAATAAAAGTTCTTGGTCTTCAATGAAACACGATCCCTCCTAAAAGAGTTCCTTTTAAAGAAGGCCATATGATAAACCCTTGAACACGATATCTTTTTCACTAATGCGTTTGGTGAACCAGCCTTTCAAAGAGTCTTGTAAATGAACCGGGTGGACACTCAAACTCTCTTATGTTACAAGATCGCGACCTTAACAGAAAAGACTCGTAATGCTCTAAGGTTGGTCAAGATCGTCGATCGTGAACTTGAAAAGAGGCATGGCAAAGAATTCCTTTTAACAAAGAAGGTAAAGCTGGAAATAATGGGGATTACTGAAGAACAAACTTGAACAAAGGACTTATGTTTTTTTTTTGTTTATGTAATCTATGAATAAAAATGATATTTTGTTTCATTTTTTCTTAGAAATAGTCTAGTCCTTGCTTTACTTTAATTCAATTTATAAGAATAAGTTGTTATGCTCATTTACACTAAAAAAACACTTGGGTTATTTCCATATCCAAATAGGAGGAGATTGTTATGTCATTTCAGAACCCAATAATCTTGGACTAAGATATGAACATAAAATATCTTAAAGTGTACATGAATTCCCTGAATAATAGAACATTTAGGGATTTATCTTCAGAGACTAAAAAAATTCTCACCACTTCCTAAGGTGGAACTCAGCAAGTGGAGCTTGAACCTGAAGGAAGATATGAAGTCAGTGAGCGATTACAAATAACTCACTGATTCTTCTTGATCTCCTCAATATATCAAGACATTCTAAACTTAGCATTTTAAGGAAAATATCTAAGACTCTGAAAGAATAGGCGAAAACTTTATTGGAAAGATAGGTGAAAAAAACTTATTAAAGAAAGTCAATGAAATACAAAGTTGGTACAAAATGACAAAAGAGACAAGTTATAAGGACCCATTTTTTACAAGGAGAGCCCCACCCCTCGCTTTTTTTTTTTTTTTTTTTTTTTTATAATTTTGTTTATATCAAAAACTAGAAACCCGAAAGTACGGAACAAAAATATAAAGTTTAATAAGTCAAACGCTTAAAACTATCGTAAATACGAAAAGTAAACCGACAAAAAGCGTGTTGTATCGAAACAAAAGAGGACAAACAAAATCTTTTACCTTAAACCCCTTTATAGCCCTCATGGGGAGTTCCCTATAGTATATCCCATGAGAAAATAGTTGGGATATGTTATAGGAACCCCCTTTATGGGTCAACCGTACAAACCGCAAAGCACATAGTAAAACACCTTGATGTGTACTGTACAACCCTCCTATGCGTGCAATAATCGGAAACCCCCTATAGGGGGTCCAGATAACCGCCCCAAATAGTTGCCAACACTATACCATAAAGTGAGGTTGGACAAATTCCAAGAATAAATGTAGTTAGGTTCCAGTGTACCTTTCTAGTTAACGCTTGACACGTCGTTATTACCTCACGGGTATCCACTTTAAGTTTGCCTATATTAGAGAATATTATAATACTAAATGTTACCACGTACAATTAATGTGATACACATTTACGAGAACATTTACTCCTCTAAGAACTAACTCCCTGAACTTATTCATTATGTTAGCATAGTTCATAGTTAAACATATACTTTGGTTACTGTTTAAGAAAGTGAGACAATCACTATACTTTGTTATTCAACTTTTATTGTTATTCTGCAAACAATTATAATAAATTCTTTAATTCATTTCTAATAATAATTTGAATATTGGAAAACCTTGTTGGTTTAAATTGTTTTAAGTAATCTTGCTGTAATTTATTTAAACATATATTAGATGGAGAGTGATTTAACCTAGCTAACTTAAGAGACAATCACTCTAAAAGGAACATCACGATGCAAAAATATTGAACATAATATGTTAGTACAAGATAAATATGTTGAGCATCAATTTAAGCAGCCTTCTAAACATGTTGAGAAGGGGAACTTGGTGTCTTTAAGTAACTCTTTTGAAGCTCTTAATGAGTTTGAAGATGGTCCTCCTATTAAAAAACTCTATAGTAGTACTATTGCTGACAATCTGCTAAGTGATGATGAGGAGGATATAGAAAATGTGTTTGACGATACTATCCTTAATGCATCCGCAAAAAATGTTTCAAAGGGGGCAAGCACTCCCTCTCTGGAGGTCAATGATGTATAATCTCGCTTCTTGGAATATTAGGGGTATGAACCAAGCCCCTAAACAAAAGGAGGTTCGTCAAGTCATTTTGGAGAACAATATGTGTTTGTGTGCGATTCTTGTGTCTCATGTGGCTAAAGATAATGTCCATGGTCTGTTAACTAAGGTATTCAAAAGGTGGGACTGGTATTCTAATAGTTTGTCTTGTATAAAGTGTTCTAGGATCATTATGGGCTGGAATCCGGATATCCTTAATGTTGTTGTGATTGCTTTTGATGATCAGGTCATGCATACGTACGTGTTGTTTAAAGCTGATAAAAAAGAAGTTTTTTGCTCAGTGGTTTATGCTCATAATAACTATATCCACCGTAGGGCTTTATGGAAGAATTTAAAACTCATAAAGGTTATGTTCGTGGCGCATCATGGGTTGTTCTTGGTGATTTCAACGCTCTCTTTCTACGGATGAAAAGTCTACGGATCTTCTTACATTGATACTGGGATGCGAATTTTCAAGAATGTGTGGAAGATATTGAGGTGATGGATATAAATAGTACGGGTTTGAAGTTTACATGGAATCAAAAGCCAAAGGAGATTCGGTCTTCAAGAAAATCGATCGTACCATGGCAAACCCGGATTTTAGTGCTAATTTTGTGGGTCTTGCATGCTCCACCAGATAGAACTTCGGATCATGCTCCACTGTCCTTCGTATTCCTATGAACTCTATGTAAAGGCCACATGCTTTTAAGTTCTTCAACCTGTTAGTACATAATACTAGGTTTAAAGAGGTGGTTTCTAATGTATGGCAACAGACTATTAGTGGGTTTCGGATGTTTAAAGTGCTTAAACGTCTTAAATTGCTTAAAAGCCTCCAGAAACCGTTATTCGATCATGGGAACATACATGAGATTGTAAAGAAGCTTAGACATGAGCTTGATGAAGCGCAAAAGCTTTGGATTCGACCCGCCTAATGTGGAGTTACGCGAGGAGGAGGTCGCCATCTTCATGCGTACCAAGATGCTATTCTTATGGAGGAAAGACTTTGCTCAAAAGCTAAGATTGATTGGCTTAAACTTGGTGATGCGAATACGGCATACTTTCACAAAGTGGTTAAAAGTCAAACAGCTAGGAATAGAATTGATAGTATTGTGGACAATAATGGTGCTACAATTGATGGGGACAAGGTGCCCTTAGCATTTATAGATCATTATACCCAGTTCCTTGGTCAGCCGGGTACTACTAGTGTCTTGATGGTTTTTCTGATAAAGAGATTAAAGATACTATGTTCTCTATGGGCGATAATAAAGCCCTGGGTCCTGATGGTTTTTCTGCTGGTTTCTTTAAGGATGTTTGGGATATTATTGGGGTGGATGTGTGTAAGGCGATTAAGGAATTTTTCACTAATGGTATTCTTCTAAAGGAGCTTAATCATACGATCATAGCATTGATTCCAAAGGTTAAGTCTCCCGTTATAATTAATGATTATCGCCCTATTTCTTGTTGTAATACTTTGTACAAATGTATTAGCAAGATTCTTGCTAACCGTATGAAGGAAAGCTTGTCTGAGCTGATTAGTCTTAACCAATCTGCTTTTGTTCCGGGAAGACGTATTGCGGATAACATCTTGTTAACTCAGGAGCTTATGCATAATTACCACTTGGATAGGGGTCCTGCTCGTTGTGCTTTCAAGGTAGATATTCAAAAAGCGTATGATACAATGGATTGGTTGTTTTTAAAGGATATTCTTACGGGTTTTGGTTTCCATCATCAAATGATAGGATGGATTATGGAATGTGTCACGACCACATCGTTCTCTCTTAGCATTAATGGATTCTCTCATGGTTTCTTTAAAGGTATGAGAGGTTTACGACAAGGTGATCCGATCTCTCCTTATTTATTTACTTTAGTAATGGAAGTGTTAACGCTAATGTTGAATCGTAGGGCTCGTGAGTCGAATAGGTTTACCTATCATCGATATTGTTCTAAGCTTAATATTATAAACCTTTGTTTCGCCGATGATTTGTTTTTATTTGCTCATGGAGATGAAAATTCAGCCCGTGTGATTATGGATTCTTTGGAAGAATTCAAAAATGTTTCAAGTTTAACTCCTAGATTACCTAAAAGTACGGCCTACTTCTGTAATGTGTTGAGTTATGTCAAGATCAGAATCCTTAGTATTCTCCCGTTTGAAGAAGGTACGCTTCCAGTTAAACACTTAGGTGTTCCTTTAGTTCCTTCTCGGCTTGTGTACCGTGATTGTTCGGAGCTTATGGAAAGGATTAAAAAAAGGATCAATGATTGGAAAAACAAAGTCCTTTCTTTTGTGGGTAGAACTCAACTTATTCGTTCGGTGCTTGGTTCGATGCATGTGTATTGGGCGTCGGTTTTTATTCTTCCGTCTAGTCTTATGCATGACTTGGAGCAAGTTATAAGATGGTTCTTATGGTGCCAAGGCGAGATGAAAAGAGGTAAAGCTAAGGTCGCGTGGGAAGTTGTTTGTTTGCCCAAAAACGAAGGAGGCTTGGGTATTCGAAGGTTGGAAGTGTTCAATAAGGCGTTAATCTCTTCTCATATTTGGAGTATTATCACGAATAAAGAATATTTATGGGTGAAATGGGTTCATTTATATAAACTGAATGTGAGATCTTTTTGGGATATCCCGCTTCGTGGTAATATGTCTTGGGGGTGGAGAAAGATTTTGCAAGTGCGGTCATTGGTTCGTCCTTTCTTTTGGTCTCGAATTGGGGATGGAAAAAATACGTTTACTTGGTTTGATAATTGGTCTGCTGCGAGCCCTCTCTCTAATCTGATATCGAATAGAGACATATATAGAGATGGTTTGGGTCGTGATGCTAGGGTGTCGGATATTGTTTTGGCTGGTTCGTGGGTTTGGCCTACTGATTGGCTTGTTAAATACCCTCCTCTAGCTAATATAGCGGTTCCTAATTTGACGAGTGCAGCTGATTGTTCTACTTGGTTAAATCGTCAGAATATGGAGGTTGGTTATTCCGTAGCTGCTGTGTGGGAGTGCATTCGTCCTAGGAACAATGAGATAGATTGGTTTAATGTTGTTTGGTTCAATCATTAGATTCCTCGCCACGCTATTCATTTATGGTTGGTTATTAAACCAAGCTTAAAACTCAAGATACATTAAGGCATGGGATGTTAATTTAAACTCATTACAATGCCCTTTGTGTGATTCTGATAGGATACCCATGAGCATCTATTTTTGAGTGTCGTTTCTCGTTTCAGTGCTGGAATGTGTGAAGAGCCTTACGAGTATTCCGGTATTCCTTCAAACCCTTAACTCTATGTGGATTTCATTATTCCATTAGCGCATAGGAAATCGATAGAAGTGTTACTATTAAACTTGTTTTTGCGGCTTCTTGTTATTTTTATGGCAAGAACGCAATAATAGAATTTTAAGAAGACTATGAGAACTCAAGATCGAGTTGTGGGCTTATTAAGGATACGGTTAGTCAAGTTGATGTCTTGTTCCTTTAAGAAGTCATCTAATGTCCAGTGCTTTTTCTGATTGGCAACCGCCTAATTCGCTTATGCAACCTGCTCATAATTAGGCTATATGTGGTACAACATGCAAAGTATTTTGAAGGTTCATGTTGTGAAGGTGTCTTGAAGTTTCTTGCTCGCAATAGGTGCTTTGTGTGGCATTCTAATAGTCTAAGGCTTTATGCACTGTGAGATGGTTCTTTCCTATTGGAGCAATTGTTATAGTAGTTTTTTGTTTTAATGCTGCTTGGGGCATGTCTCAAGTAGTTTAGTGGGTGTTCAAGCTTTTTCGCTTGAGGTTAATGTGGTACTTCAATCACATTCCATTGTACTTAATGGATTTTTTGGAGTAATATATTTTACCGGGGATTGTTGTCCCTTTTACCAAAAAAAAAAAAAAAAACATGTAATCACATCCGCTTATTTAAAAACATCTATAAGCAAACAAATGTGTTTAGTTCCAATCGCATGAGTATAATTAAACAAAATCCATGCATTTGTGATGTGTGCTTACTTAAAGCAATGATCTATATACTTTGAGATAGAATTTGTTGATGAAAGAGAGACACACTTAGCTTACTACTATGCCATGAATTGTGTTTACTTGAGGTTAATGAATCATATTTGTGATAAAATTACCAAAAATGTGTTCATGGCCGGCCGGGATGCAAACATTGATCCTCATCTCCTAATCTTAGTTCATGTTTATACCAAAGCAGTATAGAAAAAGAATAATAATTCTCATATAATTTGCTTCAAAACATCTCAAAACTCATATATTCAATGTACATTTAACCAAGGCCTAGCCCTTAACATACATATATTGTACTCTCTCCTCTCTTTTTTTGAACTTTTTTATGCTAATAATTTGTTGGAAAGATAGCATTGATCATGAAAATGACCATTACTAAGAGCTTGAGGGTCACCCAAACCCTGAAGCCCTAAAAAACATCACTATTCTTATCTTATATTCCTAGAAGACAACTCACCTGGTTTTTTCTTTCTCATGAGTACGTTAACAAAAGGAACACAAACGCATGCAACTATAGAGCTTAGTTGTGACTAGGAGGATGTGTCTTTGGTGGAGAATAGTCAAGATTAAAACCAGGTTGCTGATGGACCCGTTTGTTTTTAGGAGGGACACGAAAAGTGTTAGACTTGGGTTGATGTTGATCACGATGACGATGAGCCCCTTCTTTAGATTTCTTCATATTTTGATCTTTGATCGTAGCTTTCTTCTTCTTTGATCCGCAATCAATTTGTTCGTGATGATCATCATCAACATTGTTTGTTTGATCCTTTCCTTTTTTGCTCTTTCTTATGTTAGGATCATCATGAACTAAGAATGGATCGTTTCCTATACCCTAAAAACGTATAGAATTAAGTAAGGTTAAAAAGACAGTTAACTTGAGCATCGAAGAAGAAGAAATAGCTAACTAGATTAAGCTCACCTTGATGGTAGAATGGCTGAGAAGTTTTGCTTTAGCATCCATGGCATGATCATCGATGCTACTAAGATGCCGACCATTACATACATATGAAAGGCACAGAACCATAACAAGAACACATGATGATGATAGCAACATTCTTGACATCATTAAATGAGAGATGACCATTAATATCATCAAGCAAAGAAAATAATTTTGTGTGTCTCAGGGTGATGAATGTGGAGATACTTGCAATAATATAGGAAATCAAAGCATTAAATGCGAAATTGATACATTGGTAGATATTGTTATTTCAAGGAATGTATACAAAAGATGTTTGCTTTGTAGAACACGCAGTGTATGAAAATGGAACTGATAATGAATATGAAAGAAGATATAGGTGAATGGGCCTTCTTTTTGACTCTTGAGTTTCTTCTTTCTTATACTCACTTAGCTTCCAAATACTTGTGAAAGACCAAGATCACAAACTTCTCTCAACCAGGGAAATAGAAAGAGAGAGGACGGATATATAATACATATATTTATACATTGCATCTACGCAGCCACAAAAAAGTTGTTGACTTGTAAAGGACCGAGTGGTCAGATACTTTATTAAATTTGTTCTTTCTCCATTATGTTATATATAGATTTATCAATTTTTATTTTATTTTTTATTTATTTATTATTATTATTATTCTTATTATTTTACTACTAAACATCATATAACGTTATGTATATATTTGCAAAATTACTACTGATAAAGTTGTTCATTTCTAAAAAAAATATGTATTTACTTCATGAGGATAATCAAGTTAATTATATACGGAGTAGTTGATAATAATGTCCTTCCTTACAAAATTTTCAAGCATGACCAGAAAAGAAAAATAGAATAGGACATGACATAAATAGGTTTATAGAAAAGAATACTTGTTATAATTTTATTACGTGTTTGAATCATTTTGATATTGCCCGTTTTTGGTATAATATCAAATGAATGACCAAATCATATGAAATGTAAACTTAACAATTTACGGTTTTAAACATTTTAGTTTTGTGTGTCTAAAGAATTGAATAAATGTGGCCAAGTTGGTGAAAACTTGTGCCTATTGTTAAAAATGTGGGAGGTCTCAAGTTTTAAAATTGCTTGATGTAGACAACATTAAAGTGATCATGTTGATCTTTTCTACGCGGAAGGGTTGACGATTAAGTTTGTGTGACGGATGATCAATCATGACATTGCTTCCTAAAATGTCCTAAATTTAAACTCATTTGGTGTAAACTTTGGAGTCGGTAGAGAGTATTAGTGTAAGCATATGTTTCGGGCCCATAGCAGAGTTGTCTATGGTTATGTACGGGCCTTTGGCCCAGCTTGTTCTCCAAGACTTCATTGTATTTATATTCCGGTTGAATGCTAATTGAGATTATAGGGAAAATAACATTCTAAATATGGTATCAGATGTTTAACCTAAAATCCATCATCCAAACCACACGACTAAAGCCCTAAACCTTATGTCACTTTTATTTTTTTTTGTTTTATTTTTGCTCAGTCGCATCGGTTTCATCTTGCCCCTTTGTCATAGCATCATGAAATAATTCCCAGCCACCTAAACAACCAATCGATAGGGCATACTCTATTGCTAGTATTAAGGCGTGTATCCCTACACCCCCTGATCTCGAAAAGCTTAATTACAATTCTTGGAGTGAACTTTTCAACCACTTTTGTAAAACCTATAATGTCCAAAATCACCTTTTGACAACCTCTTCTAGCACAACCGTAGTCGATCCTGATTTTGCTACAACTGATTCCCTAGTCTTCATGTGGATGTACGCTACCATATCACCTGATTTGGCTTTCAGCACAACAAAATTGATTCCTCTTTGTTTATTTTTCATCCTGGGACGGATATTTCTTATTTATTACTTCATGTTGATGATATTATTCTTACTGTCTCTTCTTCAGCCTTTCTACACTAGGTCATTTCCTCCCTTCATGGAGAGTCTGCTATGACTGATATCGATGCTCTTAACTATTTTATGGGTATTTCAGTTTCTCGATCATTTGTAGGTTTGTTTATGTCTCAGGCCACATATGCTCAGGAGATTCTTGAACGGGCTCACATGCTGAATTGGAATCCTTGTCGGACTCCTGAATGGTGATCCTGTGACTGATCCAAAATTGTATCGTAGCCTGGCTGGCGCTCTTCAATATCTTAACTTTACAAGGCTTGATATTTCCTATGTTGTACTACATGTGTGTCTTTATATGCATGATCCGCGTGAGCCTCATTTCACCGGTATGGCGTATTCTTTGCTATGTTCGTGATACTATTGTCTTCTCTCGCTCAACTTACTACATATACGGATGTCGACTAGGATGGTTGTCCAGTCACTTATCGATCTACTTCTGGATACTATGTTTTCCTTGAGGATAACTTGCTTTCCTGGTATGCTAAATGTCAGGCTACGTTATCCCACTTTAGTGTTGAGGCTGTATACAGGGGTGTTGCTAATGTTGTTATTGAAAATGCATGGGTACACAATCTGTTATGTGGCTTTATGCACCTATTTTTACTGCTACTTTGATGTCCTGTTATAATGTGAGTGATGTTTATATGTCTACTAATCGGGTTCAACATCGACGCACTAAACATATTGAGATAGACATACATTTTATTTATTATTTTGGTACTTCTGATCAAGTTCCTGTGATACATGTCTCTTCTCGGTTTTAGTATGCTGACATCTTCACGAAAGGTCTTTCAAGTGCATTGTTTCTTGAGTTTCGATCTATATTGAACGTTCGAAAGCCTCCCACTACAACTGCAGGGGAGTATTAGGGGTAACATATGTTTCGGCCGAATGGCAGAATTGTCTATGGTTGTGTACGGGCCTTTGGCCCAGCTTGTTCTCTAAGACTTTATTGTATTTATATTCTGTTTGAATGCTAATTGAGATTATGGGGAAAATAACATTCTAATACAGAGTTCATATGATTAAACATTCATCTATCGGCTTATCGAGACTTTGAAATACCAAGGAATTGCTTATATTTCGAAGTGCTTCATGTTGTTCGCTTGTCTCAAACTTGGTGTATATGGAATTGGCAAACACAATTGTTCATGCCTCGGTTTTGTAGGTCTACTCAACTCGTTACAAGAATATATTTTGACCTTACAAACGCAGATCACTCTGGGATACAAAACCGATCCTCTAAGAAAGATTTCTTTTGGCATAGTTGGGTGTTGAATCCTAACACTTAGATGGTTTTGTAAAAAGTCAGACCTTTTTTAGAAGATTATTTATGTTGGCGTTTCTTTGGGCTTCATCTCAAATCCCTTTCATTTGTAATGTATATTTGTTCTCACCTTTTCGAAAAGTAGAATTTTGGCCAAAATTCAAAAGCAATGATCACCTAAAAAAATCTCACTATACTGAATTAAACAATTGGGTAAAAGGATGATTTTACCGGAAAGATACATGTTCTTAAACAATGTTTGTAACTATTAGGGAAAATTGAACAAAAATATATCGCAATTTAGGTCAATTTAAATGTTAGGTACTTAATTTTATTTGTCTCAATTTAAAAGTATTGAAGTTATATTTTGTGTAATATAAGGCTTTTTTGAATTTTCAAAAGCTATTACCGGCTATAATTTTAGCTGAAATGACTTTCAAATGCTCAATTATAATGATATATTACATCAATTAACCATTTGAGCTGAAAAAATGATTGATAACATATTTCAAAAAGTCGAAAAAAATTTACATTGCACAAAATATAACTTTGATATATTAAATTGAAAAAACTAAAGTTGAGCAACTAAAATTGAAATTGATCTCAAATGTAATAACTTTTGTGTGATTTTCCATGACTAGCCTATCCATGACTGTTATCAATAACATGTGACAAAATTGTGATATGCTTAAGTTCCAATTATACTTAAGGGGGGTTAAAGTGAAAAATGTTCGTAACTATTATCAATAAAATGTGATATTCTTGCGTTAATATTTTCATGGTACAAAGCTTAATGTCCCAGCCGTACGCGTCTTTGATCTATCCTTTTCTTCCTGTAAACTTGTTAATACTTTAGCGACATTAATTGTGAACTTGTAATACTTTTAAGTAGCTAGCATTTTGAAAACACTTGTCATAAAATCAACGAGAAATGTACTACCATCTAAAGTTGTATGTTGTTTTACAGAAGTTTTTGGGTAAAAGGGACTAGTTTTACAGAAGTTCAACAATATTGTTTTATACTAAAACGAACATATTATAAATAAACTCTACATGTTGGACAAGGTTGCAATTTGTAACCCTCTAACGTAATAGCTCATCTTAAAATAGTTATAATTATAACTATGGGCAATTAGACAAACAAATTGTTATTCCCTGTCTTATATTCTTGCATAATGGTACTATCTTTTACAAGTTTGCACTTACTATAAAGAACGGATTTGAGTGTTTGAACTTGATCGCAAGCTAGATGCATGTGTATTTCATTCTATGCTTGTATATACAAACATACGAATAAAAACAATAGTCACATAAAAAGTAATTGTAACTTATAGTGTAAAGTGTAAACACAGCATGGAGAGAAAAGGTGGCAAGAATGCAAGAGCTTGTCGAATTGTTTTATTTTTATACGAGAAATGTATATTTGCTAGCGGCAACACATGGGATTATGACTCCTTGATTTTAGCCATTTAACTTCTTGAAAACCACTACCATTTTAAAATATTTATAAACAAGTCTAACCTTGCACCATAAAGTAACTACTCTTTTTACGTTTGTGTGTGCGATGTATACACAAATCCACACACACTCATGTGTTTGCTTTGCAATTCGTGAACCATTATGATTTTTGAACAAAGTGTCACTAAATCGCTTATATTGATGTCCCACTAACCGACGAATGTTTACATGGGAAACATGGGTTTAACATTTAATTGGACTACTACAAAAGTAATAGATATCAAAAGGAATATGCAAAAAAAATATACAAGTCAATGAACTTTTTTATATTTATACATAATTTTATTTTATCAGAAAGTTGAAAATCGGAGTAGTCTGTTAGGATCAGATATATATTACTGTAGCTAGATTGTAACTGTAATCGATCTTAACTTAGAAATATTTTAAAAAGAAGTGTGTATATGGCATAAATTAACCTCAACTATATTAGAATTCATTTTGGTTAAGCTGCTACAAAACATCTTGATCAATTAGTTTACATAGATTTAAAGACCTATAGTTTGGATACTAGTATTGAAGAAATGAATTTTTCACTGACTTTGTTTTCAGTACCATATTTGTAAATTGTTGGACACCATAAAAGACCAATAATATAACATATATATGCTCACCTGATGTTCACGACTTCGTCATCTCATTGCATATTTGTTTGAATGCAAAATAAGGTATTTTTCGATGATTCGGAATTGCTATTTATTTCAGGACCCTTTTAAGGAAACCAGTTCACGAGTTCATCATCTTACTGCAAATTTATTGTTCGATAGTTGGAAAGTCAGGAGATGGCTCATGATTAAGATTTGATTTTGTCCAGTTTTAGCATTCCTAGAGGTCATGATGCTATTCTCTGCTTCCACAGGCTTTCATTTTCTTTCCGTTTTGAGCATGTGTACAATACTTTTTGCTTTGGTGTTTTGTTCAACCAAACAATATAATACAGTACATATATTTTATAGAAGTAACGAGCGGGGGCATCTGCCGGTTGCTGCGGGGATGTTGTGTTTAATCTAAGTCGAAACAAAAATATTGTATTTTTCTTTTTTTTTTTTTTTTTGTTATTAAGGACGAAATTTGCAAAAGGTTGATAACGGGGGACTAACGGTACGATTTGAAGCTAACTTGAGGGACTAAAAGCGTAAATTGCGTATGAACAGTGCACGCACTATTCCCAACTATATGTGTACTGTAGCAAACACTGTTTGGTACTGTTCCGTACTGTAGCAGTGATATTTTCCTTTTTAGTCCCTGAAATTGACGGGTTGTTGCAACGTTAGTCCTTAGGGACTAACGGTGAGAAAAAAAGTTAACATCAGGGGCTGTTTGTGTTTAATATTTGCACATAAACAACCCCTGAAGTTACGTTACGTTACAAATTTACGTCACGGCTGTTAGATAACAACCGTTAAGGACTAACTTTGCAATGACTAATAACCTCAGGGGCTAAAATGAGGCTAACATGAAACTTGTGTGTGCACTGTTGCTACAGTACCCCAAAATGCTTTTAGTATATATATATATAATTCCTCAAATACTTAAAGTTCTGAGTGAGGTTATCCTATACGAAAGTTTTTGTTTCAAAATAACAGGCGAAATTCGCCGGGTAGATGAGGCGACTCTTATAAAATTGCACACACGTAAAAACAAGTATATAAGTGTGACATGTGTCACATTTTGTAAACGCCTCCCATCTATCCCAGGCGACTTTCGCCCGGCCCATTTGAGAAAGAGAAAATTTTAAAGATATATGCTAACCTCACTTGTATCTTTGAAGCATTTTGAGAATTACCACTATTTTATATTGTGTTATCCAATACAATCTTTGTGAATTGCAAACCCTTTTTTTTCTTTTTTTTTTTTTTTTCTTAAATACTTTTGTTGCGAATTAAATTGGTCTTCATGGTTTCTTCAGTTAATCACAAACCATCTGTGCCGTACAAAAAGAAAAAGAAAAAAAAATCTGTGCCACACGAATCATACCTAAGACAAGGCAAAAATCTAACGAAAAGTATTCTTTAAGAAATGGCGGTTCATACGAAAAGTTTGTCAAAAAACTTGTTGAAAATCGGTAAGTTCAATATTCAGTGTCTCAAAAGTATTGGTTCGGTTTAAAGTTATGTTTGTTGAGTTGATGTCGTAAAAATGCAATTTCTTATGCGTTGCTTCCATTCTAGCTTAATATTTAATATGCAAAGTATGACTTATGTCGTTCTATTTCAACTCATAGCTATCTGTGTTGCTAAAATAATAATAATAATAATAATAATAATAATAATAATAATAATAATAATAATAAACTTACCGATTTTCAACATTTCACACGTGTTACCCAAGTGAAATGGAGATTGATCTTTTAGTAACCCAAGTGAGATCACGCCCCAAACTCACGAAGAATTGGCAGATATACATTTCACACGTGTTACCCAAACGGTTGAAGTCTACATTTTGCCTATCTACTCGCTGATGGCGCTATGGAGTTCGCAAAGGAGGACTACACTTGATTGGCTTAGGGTGGTTCCGATATCCGGGTTGGGATGACTATGAACGCTAGGACTTACCGATGTGTGTTGTGTTATCGGCTGGCGTTCCCCTATTTTCTCGCTCGATGCCGTGCTCACTTGTTCCGTGGTCTTTCTTGGGGATATTTATGGGGACCATGTCAGATCGTATGCAGATTATTGGCATTAAACATCGGCATAACGTGGTGCGTGATGTTCTTGTTGACATATGTTCTCGGTCGGGGTTTCGGTCGTAAAGAGGTTGATATTGGGCTTATTGGGGAAAGGGACATATCCCTACGTCCAAATTGATATTTTACTTTACTCGTGGGATGGTGGGATGATGTATGTGTTGATCTAACAGGTCATCGCCTTGACGAAAACTAGTATGGTTGATTTTGTGCCCGGTCGTGCGGTGATTGAAGTCACAAGAACGTAAACGCGTCAATCACGAGGCTAAATCTTGCGGATATTGGATATGGGTTTCTCCCATTTTCATTCTCTTCTTTTAACCCGGAGAAGAATGCATGACCTTACTAAAGCGATCCAAAGATTCTCATGAACTCAAGACATCGTCTGCGTCTTCTTCTCACATTTTTAGTAGGATTAGTTCATTATGAGTTTAAAGGTGGGGCTGGGTTAAGATCTCATTCCCTTCTAATTTCTTGAAATCCATGTTCTTCTAATAAAGTCATGTTATAAAAAATAATAATAATAAAAAAAATAATAATAATAATAATAATCGGGGAATGGGGAGACAAGTGAACATGAGCAACTCTTGTGTGTTCCACTTGGGAACAACATTGTCACGAGACAAAAAAGATTACCTTAACCTTAACCCAAACCGTAACCCTAATCGTACATCGTAAGCGGTCCAGGCCATCCAAACATGCATCCTATGACTGTATGTTGTATTCTTCAAACTTGCTATGTACATTATTTTGGGTTTTTGGCCATCAATAGGTAAATAAAGAGAATTTATTTTTGACACGAACCCATTAGTCGTTGACGCTAACCGTTTTAAGCGATGTGTTGTTCATGTTGTTTAGTGAATCCTCTGGTCCTTAATCAACTCTAACTTGTTCAGTTCCGGAACAAAGAAACAAAACATATAGTGAGTCAAGTAAGATCACTATCAATTAAGCAGAGTTTTTATCGGGTAATTGTAGCTTGTTGAGATCGATTCATCTTTATGACAAATCAAATTGAGCTTGCTTAATCAGTATCCGTTTCTAATAATATCAGCGAGTAAATCAAGCTCGACTCAAACTCAACTGATCAATAACTGTGCCTAACCTATTTTAATCACGCTAATATCACAGAAATAAGGAGGATGGCGGTTGGAAATCGACGGCAGGACAAGACAAGATAACAAGGATCCCCACTTGTTTGTCATGCTAAAGGCCAACATTATTGATCTTCTCCTACTCCGTTGCACCTACGACACCCCCAATCCTCATCAACACATTTTTCACTTTTGTGGGTATGTTTGTGTCTTGTTTGCTTTTTGTATTTATTTATTACATAAACAAATTTCATCAAATGAATAAACATAGAGATACATGAAAAGAAATGTTCAATGTTTAAGGCTAAACACAGTCGTGACCGATCATGACCTTGCCACATTAGTTTTTTTTCTCCGATGACCAGATACGACCAAATTCCTACATTCGGTGACCAAGTTAATATTTATCATTAAAACTATAGAGAGGGTACGGTGCTGTAAAAATCGGTAAAAAGTCAACCGATTATGAGATTGAAGCCTTGCTCGACCGACTGTGACCAAACACCCACATTGGTGATGACCGATATTCATATCGGTCGACCTATGATTTTGACTGACTTTTCAGGTCCACTGCGAGTAACCTAATATACATTTTTTTTTTGCCTTATGACTCAATATGTGATTGTATTTTACATGCAAAAATGGAGATCAATTGAAAAAATCTAGTAAGGAGCTAGAGAAGTACAAGAAAATGGAATTCAAGCGGTGATCAAAATCCCGTTTCACCAATGCCACAGATAAATTTACGAATTCAGGGGCTTCTCAAGACATTTAGAGCCCTAATGCGAGTATTTAAGTTAAGGCCCTTTGTTGAAAAAATGTATATGTTTTAGCTTTTTGTGCCAAATATATAACTTGATAATTTGCTATTATTAATATGAGCATCTCAAGCTTGAAATCATTCAAGTCAAACTTTTCTCAAGTTGGAGCTCAAGCTAGAACAGAAACCGGGATTTAAATATATATCGACTTGAGCTCAATCCATCTAAATACGGTTATACTCAAGTTCAAATCGATCAAAAGGGATCAGGTGAACATATACTAAGAATGAATACTCTAACTAAAAGTCCCATGAATCCTTGTTTTATAGCGCTATTTTTGAAAACTAATACCCATTTTAAACGTACTAGCAAAGTATCCGTGCGTTGCGACGATAGATACACTGTAATTAATATTCTTTGCGAATAATACTTTTTGATTAACTGTTTTTAGTATAATGACCTTACGTGTGGCGATGATTTTAGAGAATAACTTTATCGCACACTATTTTTTATTAAATGTCAAATACATATGCATCACGATGCAATGATTATACAAAACCAGAATCGGTAGATTACGAGGTTGTGATGATTGGTGGTGAAAGGTACTTACTAAACAGTAGATGTTGTTTAATATTCGTCACAATATTATATAACGTGTAAACATACATTACGGTATTCAAAAATTACATATTTTCATACTTTATAAATCACCTGAAAATCTTTGTACTTTCACATGTACGATTTTTTCAATTGAATTTATTAGCAAAATGATTAGGATTTCACTAAACTTGTTCTAAAATAAATACATAGATGACAAATGTTTTCTGAATATGCAATTTTTAAAATTTTAAAATGTTCATAAACAAACAAAAATTTGGCATTAAACTTATATTAATGAATGTTTTAAATAATTAGTGTAAAAGAATTATTGTTTAATGTATTATATAGAGCATTAACTATTTGTACGTATTGCATATTAATTTTATTTCTTAAAATACGTTAAAATTGTCTTAGTCATTCAATAGAAGAAATAACCTTTCTATTATATTAAGTATACATATCAAAACTGTATCTTAATAATTAAATATGTTAACCAAAATGGAAAACAACTTTTTGAAACTCTGTTATTTTTTATTTAAGTTTGATATATTACTTAGCATGCTTGAAATCTTAGGCAGGGTTAAACAATGATCAACATCACAGTCGTCAACTTAGCGATACATCACTTTTCATTTAATCATCAACATCACCACCAAACAATTGTAATAAGACTACAAACTTGACCACTCAAACATTCACACTTAAACGCAAATATACTCCACAATACACTCACATATGGACACACACAATTAATTATTTCTATCTTCACAACAAACATCACTACTCGGTACTGGGCATGCCCAAGTTCTCACAATATGAAGGGACAACGTGTTGTGTTGTTGGTGTTACAAGGACCATGTGTTATTGGTAATGGTTTGTTGGTTTTAACTTATGTTAATATTTTTACCGACAATAAACTACAACAATGCTTTCTTCGTTTTCACTTACTTTAATATTCCTACTGTATCTCCTCATTCTCATGTCATTGTGTGCCATGAAAGAGGGCAACATTGCTACTGGGATTGAGTTGATTCATATTGGCTTAGTAGTAGTCTTTATAAGGAAAGTTTCATGCTCATATGAGGTGTTTGGCATTCATTAAAGTTGTTTTGTTTTTGTGAATGTGGGGTATAAGAGTGGTGGTACATATGGTTTAGTGCCTGAATATGGTCTGTATATGAGAAGATGGCCTTGTATCTTGAGATCGAAAATTTCCTTATTGACTTACTTATGATCTAAGATGTTTGTGCCATGAAATATGGGGCAACACTATTGGTGAAAAAGTTCTTAGTCAAGTTTGGCATAGGAAGTAAGTCTCATGAAGTAGGTTTTCTTCTAATGAGTTGATCTACTAGCTCTAATCACTACAACAATGTGGGCTTTCACAGGGGAAATATCACGGATTTCGCCGGGGACATGTCCCCGACGAAAGTCCCCCGGCAAAACTCTCTCGGGAATACTTTCACCGGGGACTAAATCCCCCTTTTACCGGGGACACGTGGGTCCCACAACCATTTTACGCTAGTCAAACAAGTCCGACGTGGCACCCATATTTGGCGTGGACATGTCCCTGGGAAAATTGAAAATTATGGATGATATAATCCACTTTCGCCGAGGACATGTCCCGGGAAGTTTTGACCCATTTTGCAAAAATTGTCGCAAAATGGGTAATTTCAATTTTTTTCCGAAATTTTGGAAAAATCTACAATGTATCAACTGTTTTGTAACCTATTTTATGCTACAACAACACAAATTTGCTAAACATAATATCATATATAACCATTAACCGTAATATAGTCATGTGTTTCCAAAATCGCCAATGGTCTAAGACTATACATAAGCTACCTATCCGCAAATGGTCCAAAACTATACGATAATTCATTTAACGGAATCCTAACCATGTTATTCTCACAAACATATCCTAACACATAAGGCTCGAACTCTTGTTCGTGAGGCGGTTTTGTCAGTTGACTTCCGATATCTTCTGCTTCTTCGGGTTTGTCCAAAGCTTAACCTGCGTATTTTAAATAATTTAGGGTTTTAGGTAATGAGAACTATCCAAGCATCGGCGTATCAAAAAGACCATTTAAACCATTAGGGTAGGAGGGTAGGAGGGTAGGATGGTGGATTTTGGGACCAAAACCAAGATCTTGGCAGGGTGTTGGGGTCTACCCCCTTTCGTGTGTGTGGAAAACTAGAAGGGGAGGTTGAATAGTTTTGCTAATTAAAACTTCCTTTTAAACTATTTAGATCGACTTATGTCAATCTATTTAGATGTGTGTGTTGAATGTTGATAAACAAACATATATAAGTATGTAATGAAAAAGATAAGAGTAAGAAGCACAAAACCACAACGCGAGTATTTATAGTGGTTCGGCTACAAGGACACCTTCCTTGCCCTACTCCACTACCCGAGTCACCTACTCGAGAGTTCGTAATCACTACACCAATCTCCTTATGGCGGAGAAGCCTACACAACGTCGCCTACCCTTTTTCCGGTGCTAGGCTAACCACCAGGTTCTTTCACTCCAAGGTGAACCACACCTATACAACGTCGCCTACCCTTTATAAGGTACTAGGCTAAGTACCTAGTTCTTTCACACCAAGGTGAACCACACCTACACAACGTCGCCTACCCTTTATTAGGTACTAAGCTAAGCACCTAGTTCCATTGTAATGGAGGAACTACTACCCAACACTACACCAACGACTAATCCCAAAGGAGATCCACTCCTTTTTACAACATCATCAGGATATCAATATCCTTGGATCTAGTACTAATCTATCTTGTACATCGAAACACACCATATCGAATGTACATCTAAGGCACCTTTCACTAATGCCTTTAACTAGATCTTCAAGACACCCTTCACTAATGTCTTGTGTCTTGACTTCTAAACACCCTTCAATAATGCTTCTAGTCTTGACTTCTAAGCACCTACCACAAGTGCTTATGATATGGACGATAGATACCCTTCACTAACATCTTCGTCTTGACACTTGAGACACCTTTCACAAATGTCTTCAACACTTCTTAGGAAAAGAAAAACAATCATCAACAAGAAGACTTCAGTTGTCTTGATGATGAGGAAGCATGGCAGCTCATGGACTTGAGCTTGCTCGACTTCAAAGGTGGTGATCTCGCCTTTAAGAGGAACCTAGAAGATCACACAAAAGCAAAACTACAAACATAGATCTCTTGGATCTGAGGTTAGAGAGTTTTCAACTCTAGGGGAAAGTATGTTAGAAAGGGGTGAGCAACAATGAAGAAATGGCTCACTATTTATAGAAGAAAAAATCTACTGTTACCCGGATCCCACGGATCCCTCTAGTGTAAAGCTAGGGATCCGTGGGAGGCTCCTCTTTACCCATGGGTATTTTGGTTATGGGTCATGGGTCATGGGTTAATCCATGGGTCTTTAGCTAGATACAATGTATCTCTTGAGTGCAAAGCACCTAGTCAAATGGGTATTGATCAAAACCATGGGTTATGGATATTATCCATATATGATATAAGCATGATGTCATGCAATGGGTTATGGGTCAAGCTCCATGGGTCATGGGCTTTGGGTTGTACCCAACTACATTCAATGTATTTGCCCAATGGGTTATGATACTTAAGTTTCTACCCATTTATATTACCCAATATACTACATACTAGTTATTTGTATATTTTACCCAAATATGTAAACACTAGTTGTTGTACATATGTAATATTAAATCATAAAATCACTTATACTTGTTTTAGTGTTTTATGTGAAAATGTGAATATGTTAGAAACTATTAGTTCAAACCATTTACGTATTTTATTTGTTTCGTTAAAATGATTTTACGTTTGTTATCGATAAAATATTAGAAGATCGTAAAATATAAATAAATGTTTTACGGATTATTTGTATTAACAATCTCCCTTTTGTTGATGACAAAATATAAAATTATTTCAAGGAAAAGCTAAAATTGTAAAGTTGAATTTGTAGTTTTACTTTCTTCTCCCTTTTGTTGAAACAAAAGAGCTTCGAAAGGAAGCTAACACATTGTTTTAGGAAAAACATGTGAAAGAAATAAAAAGAAATAGAGAGCAAATAGCGGGAAAAGATCTTGCCTTTACTCCCCCTTGACTAGTCCATCCTTATGTAAGGTCGTCAAGAGACTAATTCTAAGCTAGTTTATTTGCAACTAAGTTTCGTCTATGTGACGAATGTGCTCCCCCTTGTTGATTGCAATATTGCAAAGGGATGTCATGAAATGTAATCCTAATATTGCAAGTGATTTGCAATGTATTGATTTGACACAAAGCTCCCCTAGCTTTAGGATGTAAAAGTCTTCATGTGTAAATTGAATAACTACAAAATAAAGATTAGAAAACCAAGTATAATGCACAATTTCGCAAATGTGATCAAAGTTAATAGAAAATAGTTTTACGTATCACGGATCCCACGGTTCCCTCCTAGTAGGGATCCGTCTAGGCATATTAAAAGGATCCGTCTGGCTGATGAATAAATTCAGCAAATGGTGGTTTAACAAATAATGTTATCACCAAAGTGAGATATGTATTATACAACATAATCATATACTCAGAAATATAACAAGTAGCACGTAATTTCATTTAATAAAACTAGAGTTATGATATACATGACTCTAAAAATTAAGAAAATAAATGATACATGACTAGGAATTTTTAGAACAACTAACGCTTGATATTAGGACACCACTTAAATCTTCTAGCTCAAGTTTGTTTAGGTTTAATCTCGTCGAAACGTTCGAGTAGGTGATAGAACATGAAACGTTGGTCTTCTCGCACTTCATGTATCAAACTTTCAACATGTTGACAATGATAACAATCTTTGTCATGGCTAGGTAGTGGTGGTGGAAGAAATTAAATGACTTGATGCGAAGGATCAAGTGAGGCGGCTTGTGGAGCCTCAAATGACGGAGGGATTGGTGGAGGCGCATTTGAGAATGGCTCGACCAAGAATGATGGTGGTGGTAGAGAAGTGTCAACTTCGATATGGTCGGGTGGTTGACTTTGATGATTTCTCATAATCCAAATGGGATTATATGATGGAAATGGCGAAAAGGAAGTCGGAGCTAGTGTTGACTCAACACCTTGATTTTGTACCATTATTCCTCCTAATGAGGAGAATGTTGTCGGCGGAGGAGGATGAGATGGTCTAGGAGGCAAATCCTCTAAATTGTAGAGGTGTGGTGATGATAGTGGAGATGTAAAAGAAATAGCTCTAGGAACCAATGGTGATGGTTTAGTGGAAATGATATTGTTTGGCCTAGGAGGTATGGTGGTGTTTGGCATAGGTAGTTTTGTGGGTACTATCCTTTTAGGAATTGGTTTGATTGGTTGAGAAGAGATCCTTGCATTTGTTGGTTTGACCGGAGATGATTCGGTTGAAGAAATTTCGTGTACAACACGAGCAATTTTCTTGGGTGGTTCTTTGGTGGATAAGTTACTACTTGGAGTTTTCCTCATGATAAGGTGATTTCAAGAAGTTTGTAAGGGTTTATTAAGTCTTTGAAAATTAGGATGAAGGGATGACTATGGAAGTCCTAACAATGTGGTTTATAAAGCAAGAGATTTGGCAAGTGCATTTAAGCCTTAAGCCACTAAAATTCATTGGAATGTGATGATTAACATGCACAAGAGTAAACTTGAGTTTGTCTTGATCTAGGAACTCATTTAAGATGAGTTGGAGTGTTTGAGTTAGAAAGATGAGTTGAAATGATTGTTTTAGCAAGGTTTGACATAATCATCATCCGGATCCCACGGTTCCTCCTCGGAGGGATCCGTCTAGGCTAATCCTAGGGATCCGGCTCTCAGCCTATGAAAGAGTAGAAATGATGTTTCTAAAGTCTAAGATCTATATCATCTTGAGTGTTTTAGTCCTCCTAAGTGTCTTAAATGAAGGGGTGCTTAAGTACCTGAAGGTAATGAGTGATGTAGCTTAATGATTGCCTTTTATGGAAGGAATGAGAGTGTCAATTGAAGCTAAATGATCATAGAGATCAGATAGTGACTTAGATTAATCCTTTGGAGAATATCCTAAAGGCTTAAGATGGAAAAATTAGAATTTGATCAATTTCGACCAATTTTGACGTAAGGATGATTATGATCAATTTTGCTATAAGAGGTTTCCAACGTTTAGATATGAGGGATCATGTGAAAAATGATATGTGAGTTTGAGAGCGGAAGAGTAATGGATTAAAGTGAAACGATAGATCTACAAGCGTCTTTGAGTGTGATCTAGGTGAGTTATGTGTGAGTAGGAAGGATCTACTTAACTTGATAAGGACTTAATTTGCCTTTAGACACTATGTCTAGCTTAGTGTGAGGTGTTCTAAGGATATGTTTGAAATACAATGCTTGCAATTGTATTTTCTGTTTGCCGGATCCCACGGTTCCCTAAATGTAGGGATCCGTCCAGCACAAACTTTGGGATCCGTCCAACTGCTAAGCAGAACCTTTACTAAAGGTATGCAATGATCTTGACAATGCATTATATTCCAAGGTTAGTTTAAATGGGTTCTAACACTAAGATATCAAATGTAAGATGTTTTATTTCATGAGAGAAATTGGATTACATTGATAAAGCACGAGTATAAGAGGATTGATCCTATTTGAAATACTACTAAGTTCCTTGAGTGTTTTCGCTAGAAGGATCATCACGTGGTTGATGAGTGTTGGTGGAATCAAGAATGAAGAAAGTCTTCATGAGAGATACGTTTAGCGGTTCCATCATCTTGTTCACAAGTACGTACAACGGACTTTGAAATTGAGGATGAAAGTGCATAACGTTATGATAGAGGCGCGTCAAGAACATTCCATAAGGGATGAGTTTATTCTTGGAGCCTTGAAGATTTACAATTCGCCTTGCGAAGAAGTAGGCGAGATTGTATGGTTGTTGTGTTAGCAAATAGTACAACATGTGAGCACAACAAGCGGGAAGGATTTCTCGATTTCCCCTAAGACTCCAAACATTCTCACGCAGGATGAGTGCAATAGGATTGTACTCTTCTCGGATGTCCCGTGTGAAGATAATGTTTGGATCGTAGTAATATGGTCTAGGTTTGCATATTATGCGATTTAAATCTTCCGGGGAGGGTATGTGTGAACAATATGGACTATTTTCTTCACGAAAGTTGAAGAGAGAATCAAGAGACCAATCTTCGGTGAAGGCACATTGTCAGTGATTTGGAATCCAGAGGATGTGAGCAAAATGCCCAAGGGTTAAAGTAAACTTTTGGTTTTTGATATAAAACCAAAGAGATAATGAGCGATCCTCGTTACGAACGAGTTCAACTTGACGAAAGAATTCCATTATGAACCTTGGACATATCTTCTCGTTGATTTCAAGAAGACATTCTAGTCCTATGGCTCGGAAGGAGGTATTGATACCTTCTTCAAATTGTAGAGAGGTGTCTACAATCGTCCTTCGTGGAAGTAGCGTTTCGAGATTATTGAACCCACGGACATGATTGCGGTGTGTTGGGTTCAAGGGAGATGTTCAGAGTGTAGACGCTAGTGAATGAAAAATCAAACTCATATACATGCGTCATAGTTGAACCTATAGAAATGATGAGTTAATAGAAAGTGATATTTTGTGGTCGACCAATGATTATCTAATGTTTTTACTAGATTTTTATAAACAATGGTTTTTATCAACATTGAGACTTAACTCACTTATGGTTTTTGACATTCTAGTGGAATATTACTTTTAGAAAAAAGTGGTTTTATTTTGCATGAAAAGCAGTTTTCCGATGGGGCCAGTTCCACGGTTCCTTTCAAAAGGGATCCGGCTAGTACACTGCCGGGATCCGTGGATCGTAATGTGAAAGCAGATTTGATAAAACATAGGTTTTACGGTTTTGTACCACGATATGTGTTTTAGCCTACATTTTCTTTTAGTATGCATACAAGACTTCTAATGTATCACGAAAGAGTACGAAACATATAAATCAATAGAAATGACAAACACATTATGATAATAATAACCTAGATAAACTATACTATTAATAATATTTCATTTCAATGCTTAGAATGATACAAAGGATTGGGTATATGACCTCAATGTAGATTAACAACACAAAGTAAATGTCTCCGTATGTGAACTTCATCATTGGGAACACAAGTGCGATGAGTGTTAAGGCGATGAGCACGAGGGCGATGTAAACCATATTGAAGACGATCCTTCTTGGTTTCGGTTGAGATGAAATGGAGAGGAAGATGAAGTTTTGAATGAGAGGAGATTTTTGAAATTGCAAGATTTGAAAAAGTGGAGATTTGTTGAAATGAAGGACGGTGGGAGTTTTTATGGGGAAAGAGGAATTTTTGATATTTGTGTTTTTGTTTTATTATTAGAAGATATGATTTTAGGATTAAATAAAATAAAACACAAGTTTTATAAACCACGACTATAGACGAAAGAGTGACACGTATGTGAGAAAAAGCTTCCTAATGAAGCTACATGTAAAACATGTATATGCACATAAGATAATCAAATAAATACCTAGGTAATCATACTTATTTGTTAAGCTAATATCATTTCGAGATAAGTGGGAAGTGATAACGCTACACGCGTCGTTCGGGGTCAAAGGAACTTCCTTTTCTTCGAGCAAGTTTTATAACACCCTAGGCAGTGAACCTAATCGTTGTAGTGTAGTATTAGGGTAAGCCACGGGTATTGATATCGTTCTCTAGGGGAATAGGAATGCTAGTGAGAAGTTACTACGGTAAGGTTGGGGTTGAGGAAGATTATTTTTTATCTTTTATATTTTTAAGAAAAGGAAAGGTACGAATCTCGGGGTTTGGATTTGGGGTTGGTATTTCTACCGATTACTCTACTTATCTAATTATCTAATCTAAGGTGTATGTAGTCTATGTCTAATTATTGTGTGCTCGTATGATGATTTAAAGATGTGTTTACTTAGGTTTTATTGCTCCTTAATTATCTCCTATTGATGGTTGAATTGTCACGTCCTTATTCTTAATCGCGTTGTGTGTCTAAAGTCGTAGGGTATGCGTTTGTCCCTAACTCTTTGAAACTACAAAGGGTCTCGTCTACAAAATCTCTATGAATTATAAACTCTAACTCTAAGGTACTCTTTGGATGGTTTAGCCTACAACTACTCTAGGTGTTATAGTCTAAGGTTCACAAAGATTAATCAAGCATTAACTACACAACAAATGACCTATCGCATTACTAGATCATTAACAATTAAGATAAGAGACAACCAATCAATATTCAATAGTTAAGTTTCATATTCGCTAAGCAAACACACAAGTAAATTAGCCGGACATGGAGAACATGCAAGCATACACACAAGTAATTGAAGACATAATTGAATTAATGAAGTAAAACACTTAACTTGATGTAAGATAGGGTTTGGAACCTAAAATCTTGTACAAGACGACCTTGGTTCGGTTTAGGTTTTACTTCAAAAGACTACACTGAAAACTATAAAATTCGGATTCTATATATAAGATTACAATCGCGACGGCGTCACTTTATGATTTGTGACGCCGATGGTCGCCGTCATTAGGGTTTCGTCTTGGCCACGTTAGTCTTGCGGCGTCACCTTATGCTTGTGACGCCGTCCCCTTGATCTCGGCCGTCGGATCAAATCTAGGCCGTCGAGTTGCGACGACCTACTCTTTTAAAGCGACACCGTCACTTGTAATTAAGCAATTTATCTCTTGAGCCGTCACAAAAGTGATGCGACGGCGTCCTGAGATAACACTGACGTCGTCCCCTTGAATGTCTCGATTCTTGACTTTGGCCTATTTCTTCAGTATATCGGCGCCTTTTCGTCCAAATAAGTGCCATTCCGACAATTTGCCTTCAAGAGACCTAAAAGTGAAAAGGAACGATATTAAGTAATAACGGATACAAAAGTGATAAAATAAGGGCTTAAACGACCCTCAAAAGGTACATTTAAAACCTTATCAAATATCCCTACACTTGGTATTTGCTTGTCCTCAAGCAAATGTGCTTTAGCCAATTAATTTATAAGCCCCACAAAAGTCATAACAAGCACGCAGATTATATACTAGCACCTCACATAGGGTGTTTGGATACTCACATCTCTCGGGTGGATATGAAATATAACAATTTGGAAATGGAAGATAAACACTCATTAACCGGTCCTAGTACATAGATTACCATAGGCTTGAGAATAGATCAAACCTCCATCGCTTTGGCGTAAGCACCTAGGAAAGACTATCCAAGAGGTCTTTTAAAGGGTTGTAATGATAGGCTTACGGTAGGGAAACAAAGGGTTTGGTGGGATAGGCTATATAGTGGTGGCAAGTCAAAAAGCTTTATGTTACAAGCATACGAAGAATGGCGTTGCTAAACCAAGACTAGACACTCTAAACTCTAGATAACTGAAAAAAACAAACATAAATTTAAAGATAGATGTAGGATAGTAGCCCGTATGTTTTTTTTTTTTAAATTGAACACTCTATTTTTTTCTTTTCTCTTTTTCTATTTTTTTCGATTTTTTTTTCCATACACTTTTACTCTACCATCCTCTACGGTAACATCAAAATGATAGGGATTTATAGGCACATCCCTACACTTGAGTTTTTATTACTCTAACACTACTTTGTTCCGAATTGAAAAGATCAAAACACTTGGAGTACATTATTACGCAAATAAAGGGAATTTGAATTTAAAGTTCCCTTCCCGTCATTTCATAAACTTTAACTTTTCCCATGAGTCCCAATCGTCCCAAAACTGTGTACAAAGGATATGACTCGACTTAGCAACTTATGCAAGCAACTAGATAATTGAACTAAGGGTTTAGTGTGATAACAATAATGCACTAAAATTGAGTGCATACAAGGTAGGCTAAGGCGATTTGGGTGTACATTTGGGGTGGGGTGTAAACAATGCTCTTCATTGATATTTCGGAAAACCGAAACATCACGAGCCGCTAAAAGGATAGGCTACGAGGGGTTAACTAGGGTATCATGTACTAAAGATGAGTACAACGCAAAGGTGTGGGGAATTACTCAACCGATGTGGAAGAAGTAATTATATTACGGGTATCAAACAAGGGTTATCCTAATGCCTCTTATCATTTAGTTATTCCTAACTACACAAGTGTAGTCTTACTAGCGATCTCGGGATGCATCACAAAACAAGTTCTAGAATCTAATATACTACCGGTTCACACACTAAGCATTAAAGATGAATGCTTTAATTCCTACTAATCTAAGGCGATCCTCGCATTTTGGGTGGATTTAAGTGGTAAAGGGTTTTGTGCTAGTCATATAACTTCCTATCCGTGAGGCGCTTTTGTTAAGACTAATGGCCCACTCCTATATGTCATAAAAATTTTAAATTTGGTGCCAAAATTACCTAACCGACATTTTCTCATGGTTTATTACACAAATACAATTGGACAAAGCAAATAATCAAGGATAAGCATAGTTTCAAAGTTCCGTTTATTTTCCTCCCTACACTTAAACTGAACATTGTCCCCAATGTTCCCGAAAATATCAAAGTTATGATAATAGAAGGTAATTAAAAGCGAAGAAACTAATACTCCCCGATTAACTTGGTAGGATCTGTAAAGTGGTGGTTAAATCCTTTCCAAGAAGAATGTATGCGTGAAAAGCTCCTTCCAATCTTATGTATCCTCTTAGTAAATTAAACGCACACTTGAAGAAAACAAACGAAACCTTCACGTAAAATCGACGGTAATAATATATATAAGACTCTATTAAACTAGGATATAATGCTTGTGGAATGGATGTTTTGAATTTCGAAAATTCCAAAATTTATAAGTAGCTCGAAACGAGAAAAAAGAAATCATTGTTTTACTCCTTCACGCGCCGTCGAGTTATCGACAAAAAGCGGTGCGATTTTACGGAAAAATTACGGAAAATTTACATCTTTAGAATCTGGAAAAATTTACGCAAAACATCCATTATGACTCGATACAAGCATTTGACTCGAACAAACACACATATATCTTTTAATTAATTGAAATTCTCATGTTTACGTTTCTTTTGAAAACGTGTGTAATCCTCCCTACACTTATCCTTTATGTACAATACCTTTATATGCAATTAAGGCGATGTTAAAAACAAAATAAAGCATTTTACAAATTTAAACATGAGAGTAAGCAATCAATAAAAGATATATGACACTAACAAGCAAACAATTAAGCATGGGTTGCCTCCACGAAGCGCTTTTCTTTATTTATGAGTCTTGTAGCTAGACTCGTAGTCGTGCTCTCACGTGACTTCATTACCGTCATCTCCTCCCTTCGCTTTCCGCCCGTCAAAGGCGTGAGCGTTGTATGCTTCTGTGGATTCCTTTCCAACGTCGTCTATTATGGTGACGGTTTTATCCTTTAGATTGGTTTCCTTCATCGTAAAGGCCCAAACCATCTTGGTTTGTTTCTACCTGTAATGCCCTTATCCGTGATTTGTATATAAGTACTTTTTCTCCCTTTAGAAATTCCTTAGGGTTCCTTTGTGCCTTTGGTATCGAAGTGGGATTATTTCCTAACTTCTTATCGGGCTTCCACAATGTTGCATGCAATCCTTGAACCATAAAATCTCTAAGCCCTTTTTCACAATCATTCATTTTCTTCTTAACTATATTGCTAGGGACTTGTTGACTATCACCCGTAATCTTCTGCATGATCTTAAGAGGATATCTTGGAACGATGGGTATCCTAGCGTACCCTTTTCCGCTTTTAAGTATCATGATGCCCTCCCTGCATTTGATGGTTGCCTTGGCGGTGGCTAGAAATGGTGTCCCAAGAATGAGTGGCATGTTTCTATCTTCCTCAACATCTATGATCACGAAATCCACCGGATAAACGATATTAGCCACCTCTATTAAAATATCCACCGCGATTCCTATGGGGTAGACATTGATGTTATTAGCTAAGGAAAGTCTAAGATCGGTCTTGGCTGGCTTCTCCCTAGTCAACTTATTATAGATTGATAATGGCATTATGTTCACATCAGACCCCTGATCAGCTAAGGAATTTATATTATCAATATCACCTATGCTACATGGTATCACGAAGTTCCTTGTGGTGTCTCGTTTTTGTTAATGGTTTTTAGAACCAACTCATACGAGAGGTCCCATAGGCGGGGTGTCATACTCTTCTTACATTATTTTTCCTTCAAGGGCTTCCTAAGAACCTCATTGTACACAAGTTGTTTACTTGGTTTGCAATGGTTTTTACATTAATTTCGTGCTTAAGGTAGTACTCAATGGTCTCGGGCTCATTATTAGGTTCGAGACTCCTCCTCTTGCTTTCCTCGGTTTTCTTCACCTCAACCTTTCCATCCTCGGGCATAATGGAAATGGCGTTAACAAAGCAAGTGGGAGGACAATCGTTGCTTCTTACTAGTACTTTTCGGGAACTTTTGTCTTGGTATATTCTTTTACCGGGTTCATCATTTCCGTCATCTTTTTGCATTTCTCTCTCTGCCTATAAACCTCCTCTTCAAATTTGGCTAATCTCTCTGTATGAGTGCCATGTACTCCTCATTTGTTCCTTAAAGCTTGGTGAGTGTGGTATTGGGGAAGTAGAGCAGGCGCCTTTCGGAATTGGGGTTTTGCTCACGACTTGGGATTCGAAAAGGTGTTGGGTGGTTGGTGGAATTGGCGGAATTGACTTTTCTCGAGGGATTTGTCGGGAGCTCTTTTATGCATTTCCATAAGATAATCAATCCTTCTCTCAATAGCACTCATTTGCTCCTCGGTGATATCGGAAGATTCAATAGGATTTGATATGGCATTAACCACGTTAACGGGGGTTTCGGAGATTCATTCCAATCTTCGTAGCTTTGATCGACAAGCTCTTCTATAATATCCCTAGATTTCTCGCATTAAAGTCATTGAGCCTTCCACGGAGGCTTGATCAATGGATCGTCGGTGATGAAATCGATATGGTCATAGAAGATTTGGATTTGAAGCCAAAGATCAATGCCATGATGAGGAGTTCTGAGTAGGTCCTTGAATCAAGTCCACGCTTTGTAGAGACTCACCTTGAAGTTGTTGAAGCGTTAAGATGTATCGTCTAAGTTTAGTGGTTCTCCACGGTGGAAAAAATTAAGCAAGGAAGCGAGAGGTGAGATCATCCCAACTTGAGATGGAGCCGGCTGGAAGTCGCTCAAGCCAATTACTAGCTTGCTCCCGTAGAGAGAATTGGAAGAGACGCAGACGCATGGTCTCCCGAGTAGTAGCATCAAGGTCGATGGAATCGACAATTTTAAGGAAATCCTTAAGATGCTGATTAGGATCTTCGGAACGAAGTCCATGGAATGTACATCCGTTTTGCACCAACTGGATGGTGTCGGATCGCAGGTCCGTAGTTCGGGCTTGATCGGGAAGCTCAATGGTGTTCCTATAGCCTAGGTGGCTTGGTCTCAAGTATTCACCAAGAGTACGGGCTCTTGGCGGGTCATTTGGTGGTAGGTTGATGAATGGTGGTTGGTTATCACCTTCCATGATGAAAAGTGATGGGGTTACGAACAAAGGTCACGAAGAAGGGGGATAGACTATGAGGAAGCTAAAAATGGAGAAAAAATTTTACTTGATAGGAATCAAGCAAAGAAACCTAAACGAGGTGAACTACTAACTAGCTATTCTATTCCCCGGCAACGGCGCCAAAAACTTGATAACGCTACACGCGTCGTTCGGGGTCAAAGGAACTTCCTTTTCTTCGAGCAAGTTTTATAACACCCTAGGCAGTGAACCTAATCGGTGTAGTGTAGTATTAGGGTAAGCCACGGTATTGATATCGTTCTCTATGGGAATAGGAATGCTAGTGAGAAGTTACTACGCTAAGGTTGGGGTTGAGGAAGATTATTTTTATCTTTTATATTTTTAAGAAAAGGAAAGGTCACGAATCTCGGGGTTTGGATTTGGGGTTGGTATTTCTACCGATTACTCTACTTATCTAATTATCTAATCTAAGGTGTATGTAGTCTATGTCTAATTATTGTGTGCTCGTATGATGATTTAAAGATGTGTTTACTTAGGTTTTATTACTCCTTAATTATCTCCTATTGATGGTTGAATTGTCATGTCCTTATTCTTAATCGCGTTGTGTGTCTAAAGTCGTAGGGTATCGTTTGTCCCTAACTCTTTGAAACTACCAAAGGGTCTAAATCTACAAAATCTCTAGGAATTATAAACTCTAACTCTAAGGTACTCTTTGGATGGTTTAGCCTACAACTACTCTAGGTGTTATAGTCTAAGGTTCACAAAGATTAATCAAGCATTAACTACACAACGAATGACCTATCGCATTACTAGATCATTAACAATTAAGATAAGAGACAACCAATCAATATTCAATAGTTAAGTTTCATATTTGCTAAGCAAACACACAAGTAAATTAATGGGACATGGAGAACATGCAAGCATACACACAAGTAATTGAAGACATAATTGAATTAATGAAGTAAAACACTTATCTTGATGTAAGATAGGGTTTGGAACCCTAAAATCTTGTACAAGACGACCTTGGTTCGGTTTAGGTTTTACTCCAAAGACTACACACTTAAAACTATAAAATTCGGATTCTATATATAAGATTACAATCGCGACGGCGTCACTTTATGATTTGTGGCGCGTCGGTCGCCGTCATTAGGGTTTCATCTTGGCCGCGTTAGTCTTGTGGCGGCATCACCTTATGCTTGTGCGCCGTCCCTTGGTCTCGGCGCCGTCGGATCAAATCTAGGCCGTCGAGTTGCGACGACCTACTCTTTTAAAGCGACACCGTCACTTGTAAATAAGCAATTTGGCTCTTGGTAGTCACAAAAGTGATGCGACGGCGTCACAGATAACACGACACCGTCCCTTGTATTTTTGACTTGAGTGTCTCGATTCTTGACTTTGGCCATTTTCTTCGTATATCCGCCTTTTCGTCCAAATAAGTGCCATTCCGACAATTTGCCTTCAAGAGACCTAAAAGTGAAAAGGAACGATATTAAGTAATAACGGATACAAAAGTGATCAAATAAGGGCTTAAACGACCCTCAAAAGGTACATTTTAAAACCTTATCAGGAAGTCATACCTCAAATGCACTTAGGAATGTCTTTACAAATGACACATCAGATGTCAGAAGACAATCCAACTCCTTTGTGCTCAAAATACCTTCTTAGTGATGGTAATCTTTATTATCAAGCAAATCCTATGGCTTGATAGATGTGAGCTTTGACTAATCAACATGACAAAGAGGATTAGTGCAATTAAATGAAAAAGTGAATAAGAAAAATGTTGTTAACAAATCATCATCCAAACATATAGTTTTAAAAGACATGATGTTTGTTTAAAAAAAAATAAAATAAAAAAAATGCCTTTCTTTGTAGTTTTCAATTAACTATAGATCGTATCAAGTTTTTAAATTACAATATACTTCAAGAAACTTGGTAACGAAGCTCTGATGCCAATTGTGGAAAACTAGAAGGGGGGTTGAATAGTTTTGCCAATTAAAATTTCCTTTTAAACTATTTAGATCGACTTATGTCAATCTATTTAGATGTGTGTGTTGGATGTTGCTAAACAAACATATATAAGTATGTAATGAAAAAGATAAAAGTAAGAAGCACAAAACCACAATGCGAGTATTTATAGTGGTTCGGCTACAAGGACACCTTCCTTGCCCTACTCCACTCCCCGAGTCACTTACTCGAGACTTCGTAATCACTACACCAATCTCCTTATGGCGGAGAAGCCTTCATAACGTCGCCTACCCTTTTTCCGCTGCTAGGCTAACCATTGGGTTCTTTCACTCCAAGGTGAACCACACCTACACAACCTCGCCTACCCTTTATAAGGTACTAGGCTAAGTACCTAGTTCTTTTACACCAAGGTGAACCACACCTACACAACGTCACCTACCCTTTATTAGGTACTAGGCTAAGCACCTAGTTCCATTTTAATGGAGGAACTACTACCCAACACTACACCAACGACTAATCCCAAAGGAGATCCACTCCTTTTTACAACATCATCAAGGATATCAATATCCTTGGATCTAGTACTAATCTATCTTGTACTTCGAAATACACCATATCGAATGTACATCTAAGGCACCTTTCACTAATGCCTTTAACTAGATCTTCAAGACACCCTTCACTAATGTCTTGTGTCTTGACTTCTAAGCACCCTTCAATAATGCTTCTAGTCTTGACTTCTAAGCACCTACCACAAGTGCTTATGATATGGACGATAGATACCCTTCACTAATATCTTCGTCTTGACACTTGAAACACCTTTCACAAATGTCTTCAACACTTCTTAGGAAAAGAAAAACAATCATCAACAAGAAGACTTCAGTTGTCTTGATGATGAGGAAGCATGGCAACTCATGGACTTGAGCTTGCTCGACTTCAAAGGTGGTGATCTCGCCTTTAAGAGGAACCTAGAAGATCACGCAAAACAAAACTACAAACATAGATCTCTTGGATCGAGGTTAGAGAGTTTTCAACTCTAGGGAAAGTATGTTAGAAAGGGGTGAGCAACAATGAAGAAATGGCTCACTATTTATAGAAGAAAAATCTCTTGTTCCCGGATCCCACGGATCCCTCCCACAAGGGATCCGTCTAGCGTAAAGCTAGGGATCCGTGGGACGCTCCTCTTTACCCATGGGTATTTCGGTTATGGGTCATGGGTTGATCCATGGGTCTTTAGCTAGATACAATGTATCTCTTGAGTGCAAAGCACCTAGTTACATGGGTATGGATCAAAACCATGGGTTAGATATTATCCATATATGATATAAGCATATTGTCATGCAATGGATTATGGGTCAAGCTCCAGGGGTCATGGGCTTTGGGTTGTACCCAACTACATTCAATGTATTTGCCCAATGGGTTATGATACTTAAGTTTCTACCCATTTATATTACCCAATATACTACATACTAGTTATGTGTATATTTTACCCAAATACGTAAACACTAGTTGTTGTACATCTGTAATATTAAATCATAAAATCACTTATACTTGTTTTAGTCTTTTATGTGAAAATGTGAATATGTTAGAAACTATTAGTTCAAACCATTTACGTATTTTATTTGTTTCGTTAAAATGATTTTACGTTTGTTATCGACAAAACATTAGAAGATCGTAAAATATAAATAAACGTTTTTACGGCTTATTTGTATTAACAATGTGTAATAGCTCTTTAACTTAGGTTAATGAGATTATGTTGTTTCATCTGTTTGTGATACAAAAGATTTGATCATGTTTGCTTACGACTTTTTGAACAGTGTGTCTAGGGTTGAGGGTTGGTGAAAACATGAGAATGGTGTTAGTGTGTCTAGTTAAAGTGTTATTACACCATTTTCCGACATCATTTCATTCTCCTTTTTACAATGATCTTCCCAAAAACTCACCAACAATGCTCTCCTATATTATCAAACAACAAAAATGAAGTTAGCGGCGGTGACACGTGGCTTCTCCGATGGTTTACGGCGAGGAGGTACACGGTTTCTTGGTCCGATGAATCTGAGGAAAAGTGTCTGACCCATTTCTTATTCACGGTTTGTTATGGTTACTGATGATGACGGTTGAATCTTGGCGGGTAGAAAGGTGGCGCAAAAGGGTTTAGCTTGCTTTGAGAGTTCATAACTGTGTGTGTGTTTTTAGTCTGTGTTTTTTGGTGTGAAACTCTGTGTGTGTGTAAGAGAGAGAGAGAGAGCAGAGATGATAAGAAGAGAGATGAAAGGGTTTGTAATGATAGTGCTGGAATGGTGCCGAGTGAAGTGGGGTTAATGAGGCACCCTCACAAACCCTTTCATCTCTCGCCACCATACCATCACTATCATTACCAACCCATTCATCTCTCTTCTTATCATCTCGGCTCTCTATCTCTCTCTCACACACACAAAGTTTCACACCTAAAAACACACACACAGTTATGAACTCTCAAAGCAAGCTAAAACCTTTTGCACCACATTTCTACCCGTCAAGATTCAACCCTCATCATCAGGTAAACATAACAAACCGTAAAAAGAAATGGTTTGTACACTTTTCCTGTATCTACTGGACCAAGAAACCATGTACCTCCTCGTCGTAAACCATCGGAGAAGCCACGTGTCACAGCCGCTAACTTCATTTTTGTTGTTTGATAATATAGGAGAGCATTGTTGGTGAGTTTTTAGGAAGATTATTGTAAAAAGGAGAATGAAATGATGTCGGGAAATGGTGTAATAGCACTTTAACTAGACACACTAACACCATTATCAAGTTTTCACCAACCCTCAACCCCAGCCACACTATTCAAAAAGTCGTAAGCAAACATGATCAAATCTTTTGTATCACAAGCAGATGGAACAACATGATCTCATTAACCTAGTTAAAGTGCTATTGCACATGAAAGGGGGTGGACCCCAACACCTTGCCAAGATCTTGGTTTAGGTCCCAAAATCCACCATCCTACTCTCCTACCCTAATTTTTAAAATGACCAATTCAACCCTAATGGTTTAAAAGGTCTTTTTGATACCCGATGCTTGGATAGTTCTCATTACCTAAAATCCTAAACTATTTAAAATACGCAACGACATATCTTACTTTTTGGTCTCGGCTGTGGTCGCGGCTTGGCCTCGGTGTGGTCTCGGTGTGGTCGGCGTGGCCTCGGTGTGGTCGTGACTTGGCCTCGGCTTGGCACCGTGACACCTATATTCCTACAAGTATAAAAGCAAAGCACATAATAAGCGGTTACAGATACATTAAATTGATTTCTATCTTCATAACGCATATATTTCTACAACTAATCAATTTCTACTTTCTAATGTCTTAAGTATACTAGTCAATACTGATTTTACCATAACGCTAGAAATTTTATTTATTTTTTTCCTTTTGAAGTAAGTTAAACAAGCCAGTGAACTTGCTATTTTTAATTTTTAAAATTTTTTATAACAATTTAAAATGACTTAAAACTACTTGTGAAAACTGAGAAAAACCATTTTTTGGACATAAATGAGTTTTTGACAGATTTGACTTCTATGAAAAAAAACTTGATTTTTGACTTAAAAACTTTGAATCTAAACTAATTTGATGAAAATGATGCAATAAGCTATGATAAAACTTAATTAAGCTACAACAACTACTAATGGAACTATAAAAAACTTGATACTAACTGTTGAAACAACTACTAATCATTAAACTTAACCTTAAAACAAGTTGAAAACAAACATTACTTTAAAACTGATTTTACCTTAAACTAGTCAATACATTCAAAGTATACGGTAAATCACTTAATTGCATCTTTATAAACTAGTCAATACATTCAAACTAGTCAATACATTCAAACACTAGACACATTAATCATCCTAACAAAATCACAATATATAACTATTTGCAAAGCAATAACAACCTCATTATTATTATTCTCACATTATATCACATTATAATCACTTACAAACCACAATACCTAAGCTTTTCAATCAAATCGGTATAACACAAGCTAAATCGAGCTTAATCTAAAAACTAACAAATACCCACAAACAAAAACCCATGAAGCATCAAATCGGTATATCACAAACAAAAACCCATGAAGCATTAACCGCGCGTTGATGTAGTGGTGGTGGAGGTGGTGCGGTGATTGAGGTGGTGCTATGAAGATGAGGGAGCTGAGGTGGAGCAGCTAGCGTGAGTTTGGTGTTTTTTTTTATCTCATTTGTGAAAGCAGATCTTGGTTAATAATTGAGGTGATTTTTACTATCAGTTTTTGCCGGGGACATGTCCCCGGCGAAAAATTTGTTTATCTTCTAGCAAGACTTTTGCCGAGGACACGTCCCCGGAGAAGGTTATGGCGGGATAAAGTAAAAAGATGGGAGGGAAAAATAAAAAAATCGTGAAAAGTTTTCCCGGGGACATGTCCCCGGCAAAAGATGTTTTAATCAATTTTCATATTTAAAAAAATCTTTATAATCATTTTCAATAACTAAAATTAATAACAAATCAATTTAAATATAACCTAAAAATTTTCTATGGTATACGTATGATGTTAAATGACCAAGTATAGGTGCTATGGTATACGTATCATGTTAAATGACCAAGTATAGGTGCTATGGTATACGTATCATGTTAAATGACCAAGTATAGGTGCTATGGTATACGTATCATGTTAAATGACCAAGTATAGGTGCTATGGTATACGTATCATGTTAAATGACCAAATATAGGTGCTATGGTATACGTATCATGTATTATTATTTATATACATCAATACATCAATGCATAGGTCCAAATTCTGGCAGTTGTCTACTGGTCTCAACTTCCCACAAAAAAAATGGCGCCAAAAATTCCCACAAAAAAAAATGGCGCCAAAACTTCCCACCAACATGACAAACATATTATATAGTTCTTGCATCTTTGCACGAATTTCACAACCTCTTATCCTCAAAACCACTCAACCTCACAACCTCTTATCTTCACACAAATTTTAAAACCTGAGATGGAGCCATTTAATCCTTTTATGTGTTCTTGTGGAACAGGAAATATAAGATTAAGAACATCACATAGAGAATATTCATCCGGACGACAATATTATGCATGTCCTCTGTCAAAGGTGAACAATCATACATTTCTTATTTATGTAAATATAAAAATAATTGGGTTGTAATCTCTTATAATTTTCTTATTATGTAACAACCCAGAAAAAAAGATAATGGGTGCGGATATTTTATGTGGAAGGATGAATTTGACGAGTACTTAAGAACAATCTCTTCTCAAGGTTCTGGATATGCACCAACAGAGTGCTCGAGCTGCCATGAAAAAGATCTTAGGATAAACTTGATGGAATCACAAAAACATGTGCTAGAGACAAGAGTAAGGTTGCTAGAGGCCAGACTTGAAATGGCAAGGATTCCTGACCACCACGCATGTCAGTCGGATGCATTACTTCGTGAGTTGTTAGGTGACATGGAAAATCTTCGTATGTAGTAGTAGTAGTAGTTGTTGTTCTTGTAGTTTTTGTTGTTGTTGTTGTTGATGTTGTTGTTGATGTTGTTGATCAAAGTAGTAGTTGTTCTTGTAGTTGTTGTTGTTGTTGATGTTGTTGTAGTATGTATCTGTCAAGTATTTTTATAAATCAAAGCACATGCTGGATTTGTAAAGCTGACCATGTTCTTAGTTAACAAGATTATGGTTTCCAAACACCCCTTTTCTAATACTAAATTACACATGAATAAAGAAACAACTTGACAACAAAACGAAACAGATCAAATGAAACAACTCGGCAAGCAAACAAAACAACTCAAACGATATGATACACACGACATAAACCATAACAAACATCGCCCATTCAATTTTTTTCCCTGCTACTTCTCGCTCTGCTAGAACTGCACCATCTTTTCCTTCCTTTTCTTGTGAACTGTTCAAACAATGCTTTAAGATTTGTTACCCTATTTCCGCATCATCAAATGTGTAATCAAGCGGGCTTTTTAAACTTCATCTTTTCCTTCCTTTGCTTGATGAAGCTGCTCAAACATTGCTTCAACTTCCAGTGTTTTCTCCTCCAACACCATTAGCTTCACGGTCAAATACACCCTGTAGAATGGCTCTTTCCTTAACCATTACTGAATCGCGGTCTCTCATCAATGGGTCTATGTTCTTATAAGAACCATATTCATCATAAATTCGACCCATACGTATCAAGAACTCGAGTAAAGAGATATATCGACGATAAAACCGGTGACCACTCTTTTTACGGCGTGTAATCACCATTATATTATTACGTGTGTTTTGTGAGAATTGTGATTGGGTTATTTATGTTTTTCAAGCATCGGGGCTTTAGTTATGTATTAATAGTTGCAATAAAGTGTATTATTTTAAATATTACTTTTGCCGAGGACATGTCTTCGGGGAAAGGTTTGGCTGGAATTTTCCAGCGAACAATTAGCATGCTTTTGACTTTGGTCAAATTTTGGAAAACGTGAAATATACTTTCGGCGGGGACAAGTCCCCGGAGAAAGGTTACGCTGAATTATGACTAGCCGGTCAAAGTTTGATAAAAATCAAACGTACTTTCGGCGGGGACATGTCCCCGCCGAAAGTTTTCGTTGAATTTTCCATAACAGGTCAGCGTATTCATGTGCCACGTCAGATTTTATTGTGTCGTTTAGTGACTTTCGCCGGGGACACTGAGTCCCCGGCGAAAGTCTCCTTGCCCATCCATCCGATTGTTGTAGTGAATATGGCTGTGAGATATGGTCTATAGCCATGATCCTAAGCAAAATGATGAAAGTTGTATGTGGTAGCATTGGTTTTGTTTAGCTGCTTTGTTGTGTTGGTCTATATTTCCTAAAAATCTAGAGACATGTTTGACATTTTTAAGATAAAGGCGCTTGGAAATTGCTTCGTTCTTGGCTCAATCCACTTCACTTCATGCTCCAGAGACTTTATGTCCTAAAGAATTCCTTCGTTACCATAAAATGGCACGTCTCCCAATTCAATACTAAATTGGTTTCTTCATACACTTGAGCATCTCTTCCAAATTAGAGAGACAATGATCAAAGAGATGCAAAAAAATCATCCATGAAGACTTTCATGATATATTCAATTGATTTGCGAAATATAGCTTAAAGGTGACAGGATCATTACAGAACCCAAATGACATCCTCTATAATTAAAATTTCCATAAGCACACATAAATTTTGTATTTTCTTAATCCTATAGGGCGATAGGAATCTGAAAGTACCCAGATAATCTGTTAAGGAAACAGTAGTACTTATGACCAACTAAGCGCTCTAGCATTTGGTCAATCGAAGGAAAATGGTGTTTTTTGGTGGCGTTATCCAATTTTCTATTATCGATACACACTCTCCATTCAGTTACCATTCTTTAAGGAATGAGCTAATTTTTGTCATTTTCAAGACTTTTATCCCATTTTCTTGGGAACAACCTAATGGAATGACAAAGATGGGATAAATGAGACCAACATCGAGAATTTAATAACCTATTTTTTACCACATCCTTTTTTGTTGGGATTTACCAGCCTTTAAGGTTGAACAGAGTGTTTAAATTCATCCACCTTCAAAAACTTTTATGGGTACAAAAGCTGGGATCGATTCTTAAGAACCTCCAACAGCTTGCCTTTTTCGTCGACCAGAAAGGGAAAAGGATATAACAACCTGGAGTTGGTCTTCTCCTTGAAGAAATGCATACTCCAAAATAACCAGGTAATTCCTTCAATTCTAACTTGGGAAGCTATACGATTGATAATTATAAGTAGTTCACTAGTTTTTGCAATTCCAGGAATTCGATTGGTTCCTTGAACGGATGAAATGAAACGGCCTGAACATGCTCCGACACCTCCTTTCCATATTGTAAGGTAGGGTGTTGTACTTATCAAGAAATGATGCACTGGAAACATGCTTTTCTACTAGTTCCTCCGTGCCCTCTGTAAAATATAGACAATCATCTTGCGTTAAGGAAAATCCCATTGAGTTCCCTATGTAAAATGTGATACTTTCTCCTCCTACACGCAGAGTCAGTCTTTCACCGCGAACATCAATAACATTACCGACGGTAGCCAGGAATGGTTGTCCTAATATAAGAGGTTCCACCTCATCCTATTCCATTTCCATGATCATAAAATCAACAGGGAAATTAAACTTGTTGATTTTACCTAACAGAATTTCGCTAATCATCTAAGGGGTATTTTATAGATTTACTGGCCAATTGAATGCTCATTTTTGTGGGTCTAAGGTCAAACGAGTCTTAAAAAAAGATTATGGATAAGGCTGATGCTTTCTCCCAAATCTTCCAGGGCGTTTCTAGCAGATAAGGAGCCGATTAGACAAATTAAAGTAACACAACAAGGGTCGCCTTATTTTTTGGACAAGGTATTTTGGTTTACGGCTAAGCACTCTTCCCCTAAGGTTACGGAAGCTAATCTCTCCAACTTCTTTTTATTAGAAAATAAATCTTTTAGATATTTAGCACCCTTGGGCATTTGATTAACTACCTCAAGGAGAAAGATATTGACATGCAGTTGTCTAAAGATAGAGAAAAAATTCTTTGTATTCATCATGTTTCTACTTCTTCAAAAAAGAAGAATATGGGACTTTAGAAGATGATACTAAAGGGTTAGATTTGATTGGAGCAGAAGAAATTGGCGGTCCTTTTTGAGCGAGGGTTTCAGGGCTTCCTTCTCATTTCCTACTATTTCTTTAGTTGGAACTTCGACGTCTTTTTTCACTTCACTGTTGATGGGTTGAGTCAGATAAGGTGGGTCCTTTGTAGTAATTCTAGATCTTGATGTAATGGATAATGTTGGAGCATGACATCCTTGAGGGATTTCATCTTCAAACAAATATCCTCAAATAGTTTAAAAAATTGGCTTGAATTTCATCATGTTGGTCCAATATTACTTCTCCAAACCCTCCAAGTTGAAGATCCTTTAAATAAATAAAATAAACCACTTCATCTTTAAAGGGTTTCGGGATACCCATACAGACCCTTTTTCTCATGTTCTTCTTCTCCTATTTAACCAAGGTGTGCATTCATTATCCTAATAGTATTTTAGATGAGAAGAATCTTCATAAATGCCATGACTAGAAAGGAAAATTGTTCATGCTTTACTCCTTGCTCTAACTCTTTCTCTTCATTTGGTCCACTACAAAGATCACAAACAAGATAGGGATTTCTAAGTCACCTGCATTCTCTAGGTGGAGTTGCAATGTATGCTAACTTCTCTTGCACAAATTTCACACGACTTTCCATGGCGTCACCATGCCCGTTTTCACACACTGATTGGTCACGAAAAATGTCAAAAATTCACTTTCTAGGGACAGCGACAGGCTTGCCAGTCGTGCTTTGAAACTTTTGTCTTTTTCTTCTAAATGAGCCCAAAATTTGTATGTTTCCAACAAATGCATAGTCCAAAGCCTAAAAACCAACTATGAAGGATTTTAAGCCATAACAAAGGTAAATGACATAAATGGCAGGAAATAATAAGGAAATTGACCTCTAAAATCGGTACCAATTTGCACCTCATCACACATATTATATCTTTTGTTTGCTTTGTTTTAGTTTTTACTTTTAAGTGTTATGGATTATTGCAATTATATGTGATCTCCCGTTTGATTTTATGTTTGGGTATAATTGTTTTTGTCTTTGACTTATAGGACTAGATTCGATAAGGATGATCTTTTAATGATTCTTGGATGAAGATTTAATCTTTGATCGCCATTCTTTATTCATGTCGAGCAAATTCCGGGAGACTATTTTCTTTTGTCTTCTAATTAGTTGTTTGCCTATATTGGTTAACTTATGTGAGCATTGGGGACAATGTCCATCGTAAGTGTAGGGATGGTATTAGAAACTTTAAAACACTATTCTTGCATTTGTATTTGTCTTGTCCTAAAACTAACTTGCAATTTTTTAAAACCTAGTCCTTTTAGGTAAATTTAGCACCATTTTTTTAAATCATGGTTTAACTTGTGACACTTGTTTCAAGCGTCTCATGGATAGAATTTATAAGCTAGCAAAATTATCCTATTAATCAAATTTCACCAAAAAAAATATAAGGAACATTAGCCTTTTTAATTATAGTATTCACTTTTAATGATTTTGTTTCATAGAGTGTACCGATAATATCATGAATTCTAATAGATACATTTAGACACCCTAATGAGCCCATCTTTTTGTTTTGTTAACCCCACTAAAAATTGTTACACTCAAATCGCCTTTGTAACACCCCGCCACTCAGACCACAATATTTTCTGCTTTTCCCGCAGGCTCACATCTTTGTTTTTGTAGCCTCATGTGAAGACTTCCCGGCAGGTCACCCAAGCCAGTACTATTCTCATATAAGCACGCTTAAGCGCGGTTCTAAGAACTCCACCCATGATGACCACAAAGCGCGTTGTGTCATTCTAAAGCGAATGTTATCTTATGAGCCCAACATCTCTCCAAGCCACAGCCGATGTGGGATTTTCCTAGGGTGTTACAATCACCCCCTTAGGGACTCATCGTCCTCGATGAGTTTTGCCCCACCATCCTGAACTGCTCAGGGTGGCTCTGATACCACTTGTAACACCTCGCTTACTCAGACCACAATATTGTTCGCTTTGATCGCAGGCTCACGGCTTTGTTTTTGTGGCCTCATGTGAACACTTCCCGGTAGGTCACCCAAGCCAGTACTACTCTCATATGAGCACGCTTAACTGCCAGTTCCTAAGAACTCCACCCGCATTAGACCACAAAACGCGTTGTGTCATTGTAAGGCGAATGTTATCTTATGATCCCAGCATCTCTCTAGGCCACAGCCGATGTGAGATTTGCCTAGGGTGTTGCGGCCTTAGCCCGCGTTTATATGTGTTATGTGTTAAACCCTTGTTAACTATTTAGATGATTACATGTTGTTAAGTCAAGTCGTATATATAGTTTTGAGATGATTGTGACTCTTCGTGGTATTATATTTATGAAGAAACGGGGAAGAAACAAAATTATTACCCCCAAGTTATGAAATGTTAATTAGTTACTATTAGTGTTGATTATCTAATTCAGGTCATTTTATACTCAAATTATTGTTTATGTTTCAAGTTATGTATTTCATTTTCTAGTAAGTTATGTACGGCAGGGTAAAAGTGTATGTTAAAAAGATAAAAAAATAAAACATGAAAAAGAACATACGAATTGCCATCTTGCTATTGTTAGTCAAGAAAGAGTCAAGAAAAAAATAAAAAAAGAGTCATTGTTTAGTCTGTTTTTGTTTAGAGTTTTGACTTGGCAACAGTTCTATGTAATCATTTAGATGATTAACTTCTGCTCAATTAAAAAAAATCATATATCCCTTACCCTTTATTCCTTACCCTAAGCCTGAATGTTAGGACCTTCAAAAGACCTCTATGATGGTAGTTTCAGCTCCTTATCCCAAAGCGGTGGAAGTTTATTCTTTATCAAGCCTATGGTTAATTTATGCATTATGACATGGTAAGTTGAGTGATTTTCATTTCTAAATTGTTATATTGTATTATACACACCCGAGAGATGAGAGTATCCAGACGCTTATTATGGGACATGCTAGTTCTTTATTTTCGTGCTTGAAGCTGTCAAACGAGTTTTTCCATAAATTATTTTTATACCAATGGTATATGCCCCTAAAATGTAGTAAATATAAGTTAAAAGCCCATTTGCTTGAGGACAAGCAAATCTCAAGTGTAAGGATATTTAATAAGGTGCAATTTGTTAACGACTTTAGGGGTCATTTACCCCACGATTTTATGTAACCTCGTTTTATCTCTATTTTAGCTTAAAATACTTCGTATTTGATTTTTATGTAAAGGAACATTTGCTAGAATCGTACAAGCTTTGGGCTCATTTTGAAAAAGTTTAGAAGAAAGAGACAAAAGTTCAGATTCATGACCAAGATAGTTGACACCATTACCAAAAGTGCCTAGAAAGGGAATTTTTTGTTTATAGCGCTCGATTAGAGACCGGAGACGACGTCACAACCCTCACTTGATGTCGTCACCTCACGTTTGTGATTCCCTCACCTTCTATAACTTAACGCCGTCAGCCTTATCTAATGGGGGAAACAATTAAATCAAAGACGGTGAGGTGACTCCGTCACCCCTAAAGCTTAACGGTGTCACGACCGGATTATAACTTTGGGACTTAAACTCTAGCCAATTTTTTTTAGCTTTTCTTCTTTGTAACTCAAGTATAACATTAAGATAAGTTTATTTATTAATCATTTAATTTTGTTATCTTTCATTTCTTGATTATCTCTATTACTTATTCTTCGCATGCTATGCTAGGCTAGATTTTCTAGTGTTTACTTAGGATTGCATGAAACTTGTTATTAAGTTATATTTACTTATTTCTTGTAGGTGTTAATGCTTCTCTATTGCTTGTGAATTGATCAGATCATCAATAGTGATAATTATGCGATAATTGTTATAGGTCAGACTAAGAATCACATAAACCATAGAATTTTTTTAGGTTATTGGCCCTAGCTGAGTCACCTAGGATTTTTTGATCAAGTTTGTGTGCAACCCATAGCGACCATAGAACATGTTGGATTGTGAGACGTTAACAGGTTGTATAGTTATTCATAGTGATTAGTTATAGGAGCTTGTAGGTCAACTGGATCAAGGCAGTAAGCTAGTTGCTATAAGATGTAGGAGATCGACCAAGGCATTACACTATTCTAGGAATATCCTTCATAATCACCAATTAAGGAGTAACATATTTAATAGATATCCATTGGTAATAATAAGGAGTATTGTACCTTAGGTAAATACGTTTTTCCCATCATATAAGTTTACACAATTTACATTTTCTTACATTTTAGTTTCCTTTCTTTTAGGTTAATATTAGACGTAAAATCAAATCTCACAATACCCCGATATTTTACTTGCTTTCCATTAAAATACACAAAAATATCAAAAGTAATCTTTTTTAGTTCCCTTAGATCATTTTTAATACTTTACTAGCCTACCTCACTAATCTCCTAGAGAACGATCTATCCTCCAGACTTTCCTTTACTACATTACAACAGTTAGATAAACTGCCTAGGGTTTGTAAAACTTGTTTTGCGACAACCGCACATCAAAGAAAAACGCGCGCAAATGGGTTGAAGACAAGTCTTTTCCCCTATTACGTCCAGCCTTATATATTGATATATTACAACTTTACTTGTCGAATATAAAGGGTTGTTCGGGTAATCTATTCTGAAATATTTTAATCGTCCAAGGTGTATTTAAAAGATTAAGAAATGCTCATTCACTACAACAAAAATATCATTTCTACACACTTTTTTTCGCATTTTATGAATCGTGAACTTTTTTTTTAAGATATTCACACTTAAAAGTGTGAATATTTGTTTCAAAATCCTCACACTAAAAAAGTGTGAAGAATTTCAATCTCACACTTAAAAGTGTGAAGAATTGTTTTAAAACCCTCACAATTAAAAGTGTGAAAAATATTTATAAAGCTTGACACATAAAAGTATGAAAATATTTGCTACACCTAATTGGTTCATGCGTATACTAGTGTGAACTTTTTAATTCTTTACACTTTAAAGTGCGGCAAGTCGGCAACATGCTTTAATAATAATGAGTAAAAAAATATTTTGTAGTAGTGATTGTGGTGTCTTGTGAAGAAAACCTGAATCTTTATGACGGGCCTTATCCCAAGCACCCCCATAGTGTTCGATATTTTTTAACTAAGCTCGAGGAGATTCAAGCATGCATGCATCTGAAAAACTTCTTGCGCATTAAGATTGACTTTGTTCCTAGCCATATATAGTGCGTTAGATCTTCAAGGTTGGCAGGCCTAAAGCCCAACCCCAACTAGGCAAATATCATACATGCATCATATGGACATAAGAAGTAAGCTGACCCCAAAACACCACCGAATTACTATTCTCCATGTTGAATTTTCTGTGAAATCGTACGAGTACAAAGCATAAAAATTAAAATAAAATTACTTCATGATTGAATTAATATAACAAGTAGATGAACAGTCTTGAAAAATCCTAGGCTGTTTACTGTTTGGTTAATGTACCTTTTGGTAACAAACTTGTATCTAAAAAGAAACATGTGATGTTTTTTTCTCTGCTTATTCTAAGAGGAGATCAACATGGACAAACATAACCTCCATCTTCACTCATCCAGACCATGATAGCGCTCCTTATAATTGGCGCTCCTCTACTAACACCCATTCATGCCAGCACTCTTCTCCTAGACGCTACTTCAAAATTTTAGAAAGTCACAATTGAATGCAATTCGTAAGATGTACATGTGCAATTAAATAAGATCCGTTGGCGCCTATAGAAATGTATTACTACCTCCGTCCCAAAATTATAGTCCCTGTTTGACTTTTTCGGTCTTTCCTTTTCAACTTTGACCTTTAATATTTTAGTTTGTGTTATACAATAATTGATAAAACTTATATCAATGAAAATACATTTAAAACCCCAATGAATTCATATATATTGCATCAAGTATTATATAACATAAACAAAAATAATCAAGGTCAAAGTTGCAATAGAAAGACCAAAAAAGTCAAAAGGGGACTATAATTTTGGGACGGAGGGAGTATTATTTTAGCTTTAACTCTACAAGATTGTAACATCTTTAACTTGGATTTACCACTTAAAACAATTACAGAGTATCAATTAGTTCTAGTTTCATTTTAACACTAATTGAGATAAAAGGGTAAATGGTCTTAATATTGTTCATTCAGCTTAGAAAAATAAAAATAATAATAAAAAAAAATAAAAATAAAATCATTTCTTACGCAGATCGGCTCCAAGCAGATTCAGATTAGGAAAAAGAAACAACCCCTTAATCGGATACTTAGCATGTCCTCATACATGCGGCTGTATTGTTACAAACCACACAAACAACTTTACACATGAAAAGTGATCACAAGAGTTAGTCTAAACGCTTTAACCACACCGACAAAAGTACAAAACGGACATGTTACAATGGTTTGAATCATAGCGCCAATATATTAACAAAGCAGCTTCAGAACTTTATACGAATCTAAATTATTATTTTGTTATGATATCATGACTATTAGTTTGGACTATCTTGAATAGATAGTAATTCTCAAACTTTATTTTCTTTTTTCAATCAACCTAGACAAACGATCCTATAGAGAAGGTGAATTGATTGCCTGATTCATTATCATGAGATAGATTAACCCTATTATCGTAATCTAGTCAATCTAAACTTGTAGTCTTGGACAATCGGCACACGTAATATTTAAGTTAGATTAGATTTAAGGTATTTTTTATTGGGCTCCCATTGTCCCATCCAATAGTTTAAATAGATTGCTGTGGAGTTCCTTAATGGGCTTTGCTTTTCTCTATAATTCATATCGGGTAGAGATAAAACAAAACATACCTCAAAGGATGAATAAGTGAATTACTACAGTTGTTTCTCTGGCAAATATAATACCTTAAAGGGAACTTTATTACAATTTAGTGTAATAACTCATTTCATCCGATCACAATAAAGAGTTTGTTACAAATGAATATTTTCAGGATAATTATACAGTTTATCTCGTTTATAGGAACCACCATCCATTCATAATCTTCCATTAAGTTTTGTGTAATATATCATATTTATTAACCGCATCTTAAAGGTTTTTCTTAGCAAAATCCTACTTCAGATTTATCTTCTAATAAAACCATTTTAAGAGTCAATTAATGGTCATCTGGTCATCGAACAATATGCAGGGACCCAATATAATGCTTTTAGTCTCCAAAAAATATAAGTTTTCCTCTTCTTAAAACACCATCAAAAATATCAATTAGGGATCAACCCCTTAACCTATCATCTAACCTTATTTTAAACCAAACGGATCCTAAGCCTTTAGGCTTGGGCCTTAACCTATTATCTAACACATCCAACAACATCGAGAAACCAGATAATAAGGAGAAGTCGAACAACATGGAGAACGTAGCATTTAACGTGATTATTTTTTCAATAAAACACTATCTTCATCCTTAGTCTTCTATCAAGTTTCACTTCCCTCACTTATATGTTCAATATGAGTTCTTTGGGTGTTCTCTCATAATTTTATGCATAAAAATAATCAAATTTAATTGTATTAAAAAAGTAACTTAAACTCTAAAGGGCATTTGGGAAATTTGTTTTTTAGTTTTAGTATGTTTCCTAATTTGAGTTTGTTAGATTTTGATAATTTGTGTGATTTTTCTACAAGTTTATCTAGGATTAGGAAACTATCTTATGACGGTTAGTTTAGTCTTTAAATACAATAGTGATTGATAGCTTTAAAATTGTATGTACCTTTTGAATTAGAATTTTGTGTTGGTACATTTGAATTTGGTTTTATATTTGGTTTGATAACTTTGAATTAAGCTTCCACTTTGTTTGATCAATTTTATTTGTGTGTTTCATTCTTTGAATTACCAACAAGTGGTACCAGAGCTATTTTCTTTTAGCCATGAAGAAGGAAAAAAAAGAGTTAGTTTAGAGTTCGTTGGGTTTGAAGTTCTACTGTTTTTTATTTGAAGGAATGTTTGAATTGCTTTTGGAATTATCGTTTTTGGTGGAGCATCAGCTAGTTAGGATTTGTTTGATAAATTGGTTTGTTCTTTGTTTGAAAATTCATTTTCAGTTTTGGATACAATACGTATTGAAGAATCGTTGGTGAGGAATTTGATTGACAAATTTGTTTTGCTTTGGTGGGTTTTTTCGACCCAATCATAATGTTTTTGGGCTTTTGATATTCCTTTATACTTCAGGCTTAGTTAGGAGATATTTGAGTTGGTAGCTTTTGTTTTGTGCTTGTAATTGGATTGTTTTGTTTGTTTGGACCGTAATGCTTATTACATAGTGGGTCACTAGAATTATTATCAAGTATCATTTTTTTTGTGTTTGAATTATAAGAGCTCGTTCGTCAAGTTATTTATTAACTTGGAATTTGTTTGATATTTGGATAATAAGTTTGAAGTTGAACTGTAATACTTATCAAATAAGTGGGTCATTAGAATTTGATTTTTCTATTTTGAATTTGTAGATCGATTTTGTTCGATCGTTGAGAATTTGTCCGTTTCAAAATTTGGATCTTCATTCGTCGGGCTTTTAAACTTGGTTGCCTGAATTTGACTCTATTTGTTGAAAATAGTTTAAGCGGATTTGTTTGTTTGGTTGATCGTTTTGAATTTTTGGGTTAACGTGCGATTATTCGTTTTAAGGTCATTAGCATTTGCTTTGGATCGATTTTGTTTTGGATTGCTTTTGGGAATCGATCGCTCGTTTGAATTAGGCTAGTATTTCTAGCATTTGGAAATATGAATCTGATTTGGAACATGTGGATGAGTTCAAGTCATGATGGGATTGTTAGAAAAGTGACTTAAACTTTAAAGCGTTTTTGATAAATTTGTTTTTTAGTTTTAGTATGTTACATAATTTGATGATTCATAATTTGAGTTTGTTGAATTTGGTAATTTTTGTGACTTGTCCTATGATTGTACAAAAAGATGCACATACCAGGCCGTCAATGGTGATTGACGGAGTTAGGGTGATGGTGGTAATGCCGAGTGCAAGATAACCTAAAAATAAGAAATACGAAGACACTACGTTAAGTGATTACGCAGGGTAGGACCTCGCGAACCACCTCCCGTGAGAGTAAGTATGAATTATGGTTGTATAAGTGTGTGTAAGTAAAGAGATGAGTGTCAAATGAGCTTACCATAATCCATTGCCGTCCAACCTATTTATAGTGGAAGAAATAGGGTTAAGGGCACCTCACAAAATGTAGGAGAACATGGGGGCGTCCCATGTTTGTGGGTAACCGCTAGGGCTTAGTGACCCACGTTCTCAAACTTGGCGTGTAAGCCGAAAGAGATGGAGATCATGGGTTTGACAAGTCGGAGACCTAACTTGGGGTTCCGTCGGCTGCTCGAAGGGGCTCCGACAGTGTGAGGCCTTGGAGAGAGGCTCCGTGCGGTGATGGAGGGCGCTCCCGCAGTGACGGAGGGTTCCGTGCGATGATAGAGGCGGGCTCGAACCACAGCGGAGGCCTTGATGGAGGCAGCTCGAACCTCGGCGGTGGTTAGACACTATGAGTGCTTTGGGTGCGGTCGAAGGCATAGGCTTTTCCTTTAGGAGGTACATCATACCCTCTGCACAAATGGTAAGCTAAGTACCGAGTAGCAGTGGCAGCTCGTTAGCGAGGCGAAGGTACGTCATCATCCTACAAGTTTATTTAGAATTTAGAAACTATTTTATGACGGTTAGTTTAATCTATGAATAAGGATTGACAACTTTAAAATTGTTTGTATCTATTGAATTAGAATTTTGTATTGGTACTTTTGAATTTGGTTTTGTATTTAATTTAATAATATTCAATAAATCTTTAAGTTCATTTGATCAATTTTGTTTGTTTGTTTCGTTATTTGAGTTACCAACAAATTGCATCACTACATAGAAACCTATCATTTGGCTATTGCTATGTTTTAGCGGTATGTAGACATACTAAATACCTCATTAGGAGTTTAAAAATCTATAAATAATAAAAATAGTATATTAAATATTTTTTGCTAAACAAGTTATGGTGAAGAGTTTGAAGTAGGATACTTAAACCCAATCAAACCTTTTAGCATTTATATAGAAGGTGTATTAACTAAGATCGGGTACGTGTGACATGGATTGATCGCCTGTTAAGCTTGTTCAATCTAACGTTGTCGTCATCTGATGGAAGAATCCTTTCTAAGTTCTAGTTTATAATTGTATATGAACATCCCTCTCTTATTAAACCCCCAAACGCATTTTACTTTTGACCTTTCCAAGTTCATTCTAACACCCAAACTGGGATAAGGTCAACCAACTCATTTAGCCAAGGTTTAGTGGGATTAAAAATATTTAGTGAAGTGTTAACTAGATAGTTGTGGAGCTAGTCCATTTTAAATGATAAAGAAAATAACTAATGGACTAAGTGTTTGTCTAGGAGTGTTACCCAAGGTTTCTGTAATACATTGTCTCCCAAACTTGAAATTCAAAATAGAAGTTGTGTATATGTGAGAGAGAAGTGTGTTGAACAAGTTATGTCTAGGATGAGAGGACAAGAGTGTATTTGAATTTCATATTCAAATGTGAATGTATGAGTGTGTGAGAGGGAAGTTTGCTGGGGAAGTTAGAGTGTTAGGGAAGTTTCATTTGAATTCAGATATAAATTGTGAGTGTTGAGTGTATGTGAAAGGGAGGAGTGTTGAAGAAGTATTGTTTGGAATTATATTTTTAATGGTTAAGTCTTGTTAAGTCTGGTAGAGTTAATAGTTAAGTTTGGTAGGTCAAACTTAAGTCTGTTCTAGTTAAGTCTGCCAGTACTAAAGATGTTAAGTCTGGCAGAACAAAGTGTCGTTGGTTAAGTTTGTTTATGTCCAAAACAAAATAATTGTTAGAGTTATATTAGGAATAGATATGAACGTGTAGAGATATCTTAGGAGAAGATATCTTTACCCTTATACAAGTTTTTTAGACAATTAGGGTTCCTTGGTGTATAAAAGGATTCCTAAGGTGTTAGGTTAAAGCACGAGTTGGATGCATTAGCTTTTGAGCAATTTAATAGAAAATACGAAGTTAGTAATTCTTGTGTTCTTCATACTTGTGTGTTAATATTCCGCATTAACACATTAAGAAATTTCAAAGAGTTCTTCATATAGTAAATTGAATTTATTCAAGTTTACTATTTGTCATTCAAGGCTACTTAGATCCATAAACTTTTGGACCTTCAAGTGGTATCAGAGCCTGTTGAAGGACTCTGAATTGAAGAAACAAAACACAAAAGAACACTCATCTCATCTCTCAAAAACCCTTAAGAATGTCTCTTCGGGATAACTTCTCAAATCATCATAGTGATGAAGAAGGCTCTGAGCGGAAAACTGAAGCATCAAAAGCAGGATCTCATAAACAACAAAAGAAACAGCAACAACAACAACTTACTGCAACAACAACTATTTCCAACCTCAAACTTCCTATTCTGAAGAAGGAAGAATACGACATCTGGGCCATGGAGATGGAATAGTATCTGGAATATGTAGATTATGAGGTCTGGAAAGTGATCCAAAATAGGAATTCTAAGAAGAGAATTTCCAAAGGCAAAGATGGCACGATCGGGATCCTTCCACGATCACAAATGAGAGATACTTCGAGGAGAAGAAAGGAAGGCAAGAACTCTCCTAAAGATGGCCATACCAAAGGAACATCTGAGAAGGTTCCACAATTTAGACGATGCTAAGGAGATATGGGAGGCTATTAGAACCAGATTTGGAGGTAATGCTAATTCCAAGAAAATGCAAAAAGCTGTTTTTAAACAACAGTTTGAAGCATTTTCAATCAGCAGTTCTGAAGGCCTGGAGAAAGGCTATGACAGGTTCCAACAACTCCTGTCACAATTGGAAACACATGGATCTGAAGTATCCAATGAAGATGCTAATATGAAATTCCTCAGATCATTGCCCAATGAATGGTCAAATCTAGCAATAATCATGAGGAATAAAGAAGATATTGACACCTTGTCAATAGATGACTTGTTTAATAATCTCAGAGTGTATGAACAAGACATCAATCGAAATTAAAAAGCTTTTCCAAGTGACAATGTTGCCTTTGTCTCTCATGGCAGAAACACTAAAACCAGAGTTAAGTCTGGTAGTGTTTTTAGTTCCGTAGCTATACTCTGATTAATCTTGGTGTAAAGGAAAAGGATGAGGATCTTGGTTTTGCAAATAAGATCATCTACTCTTTGTTTTAAATCAATTTGAGAATATTCTAAATGAAGAATTGGATCGTTGAAGATGAGGATATGGAGGAAATGGATATCAAGCGGCGGTGTGCCATGATTGCATTAAGGATGAGAAAATTCTTCAAGAAGACCGGTAGGCAAGTGCGCTTTGATGGAAAGAGACAAGAGGATTTGACAAGTCAAAGTCAAGTTCTCTGGTGTCAAGAGAAGGTCACTTTGCTAGGGAGTGTCTTGTAAAGGAGGCTAATGAAGAGAAGAAAAGGATTCCTTCTATCCTTGACATGCCGAGAAGGAAGATAAGAATCAGACTGGGCTGCTTACTTTGGAAGCTGGTGTGGTTAACTAGGGAGAGCATCCTATTGAGGGGACAGAAGTCAAGCATGCTCTCATGGCCATACGCACCAACATTGAGGTAACTTTATGCTCAAAAATATGTACTGATTCATACAATAAATTGTAGTCTCTTTATGATGAACAGATGGGTCAAATAGGTGATCAAGAAGTTAAATTACTTGCTTATGAAAGTGTTGTTAAAACATTAGAAAAACAAGTAAACAATCTTCAAAAACAAAATGCTTATCTTAATGAAAAGATTGCCTTCCAAGGTAATGAAATTTTTGAAAAGGATGAGAAGCTTAGAAGATATAGGAGAATAGGGATGAAGGAAGTTAAAGATAAAGAAGAGCTGCAAAAGATAGTTGAAAAATGGCAAAACAGTAACAAAAATCTTTGGAGGCTAGTGAATTCAGGAATGAGTTCTACAAGTAAAATTGGTTTAGAGTATGAGATAAAATCTGACAAAGAGGTTCTAGGATATGAGGAAGAGGTGATGGAAAATGTTTTTGTAAATTTAAAAGTGATTTTGAAGGTAAACTTAAATATCATAGATTTGCTAAAACTGATAATTACAAGGGAGTTCCACCACCAATTAATGATGATTACACTCTTAAACCTGAAAAAGAATATGATGAGTCCTTATTTGACTATAGCAAATGGAAGAACCCTGAAACTGTTGCTTCTCAGGACTATTCCATTGAATTTACTGACTGTCAATCTAATGACAGTAAAGGATTCTGTGAGAAAAGTTCTGACACCAGTATCTCAGAAGGTAAGACCAATGAGTACTCTTCCTATCAATCTAATGACAGTGAAGGATCCACTAGAAATACCTCTGAATGTTCTTTAGAACTTAAGTCTGAGCCTATAAGGATATCTAAACCAGTTTTAAAAGGTGAACCTTTTGTGTCTAAACATGAAATAGTTAAACCAAGTGTGTCTCTATCTAAGCTAAAATCAGATTCACCTAGCTTTGTTCCTCAAAGGACAACTCCTAGGCAGAAAATAGAGATACATAGCACTGATAAGGTTAACTGGAATGCTAGAATGGAAAAGGAGTTAGGTGCAGGTTACTCCTTTGATGTTAAAAGATGTTTTGTCTGCAATAGCTTAAACCATCTGATTAGAGATTGTGACTTTCATGAAAACAAAATGGCCAGGGTAGCTGAGGAAAGAAAAAAAAGGCTGTAAACACTGGGAATTGGGTAAATAAACCAGTGTGGAATAATGTGAACATGGTTAATCATGAAATAAGTTTGTCACCAGACCAGTACCTGTTAATACTGGTAGTATTTAAGTTAATTCTGCTAGACCAAGGGGGAGTGTTGGTGTTCAAGTTGGCACTGGTAGGCAAAATTTTAATACTGGCAATATATTTAGAGTTAATACTGGTCATGTTAAATCTGGCCAAGCTAAAGTTGATTTTGGATATAAATCTCAACCTACCAGTCCATCACCCAGTTCCCAAGTTTAGAAAACTATAGGTGAACCAATTTAATCAAAGATTTCATTATGGTTCTCATTCACTTGTGAGAAGACCCATGTCTCAAAATGCAGGTCACATGTTTCAATCTTATGCTGCAAGGGGTAATTGGGGGACTGTTGTTAAGCCCTTGGCAGGTTATACTTGGAGACATATCAGACCAAACTTCAAGTATAATAGTGGACCAGTTTCTTCTAATGCTCAAAACTCTAAAGGTCCACAAGGCAGACCCAAGCCTCTACAGGTTTAGGTCCCCAAGAGAAACTAATTTCTCTTCTCTATGCAGGAACATCCATATTTGAGCAATACAAGAATCTTTAACAATGGATGTTCTGAGCAGATGGCTGGTAACAAGGATCACTTGGAGGAGCTTGAGGAAGTATAAGGAGTTTATGTTGCCTTTGGAGGAAGCATAGGCTAATCTATGCATAGTTAGACTTATATGGAAGTATTATGGACAACTGTGTGTTCGTGTGATTTGGTGGTTTTGTGGACATCTTTTGATTTTGTGCTTGATACATTATCTTTGGTGTGCTTGAACAATGTTATTTGGTTTCTTTATGGATTAATTATGGTGATTTTTGAGTTAATTCTGTTTGTGAGTCCTGCATATTGTATTTCTCTTGATTTTAGACTAATTTTCAGGAAAATTCAATATCTATCAAAGATAAGGGGGTATGGAAGCTATACTGATGGAAGTGCTGTTGTTCAGAGTTAAAACTGGTGATGTCACACTTAAGTCTGGTTGCCTATTTTAAGTCTGATAGTGCAAAAATATTATGTGTTAGTCATTTTTTTTAAGTCTGGTTGACTTCTCTGTTTGAGGGGAGGAATAAGCCTAAGGGGAGGCTTATTGTTTAAAGGAGGCTTAATGTTATACATCTTTGTAAAATTTTGTATATTGTGCACTTTTGTACACTAATGTTTTTGCAGATATTGGAGAAACAATCAGTAATGAAAAGAAGAAGAGAAAATCTATTCATTAAAGGTTGCATCCTAAGATGCAGCATTACAAAAAACAACTTCATTACATCAACAAAACACAACAAACAAACTTCTACACCAACTAGCCCATAACCCTCTTCCCCTTTCCACTGATGACTTGCATGCTATGCTTTCCTCTCTTCCCAATCACCTCCTAAGCACGGCGACTGGGAAGGCCAAGCACATGCTCCCTCTTCCCTGTTGCTGGGTTGGAGGGGGTTGGCCTTTGTGCAGAGGTAGCTACCATCAAAGCTCTAGATGTCCCTACTGCTTCCTCATCATCAGTGTCATCATAGCAGGAGACATAACTGGGCATGGGCTTTAGCTCATAATCTGAGCTTGTGTCATCCACATATGGTGGAGGAGTAGGCAGTTCTTTAGATGGAACACCCCCAACTACTGGTGTTGGATTTGGGTTCATAAAGATTAAAGTATGGTGATCAGGAGGAAAGTACTTCCTCCATGCATCATTGGATGATGAACTGGATGATGAGTCAGAAAAAATTTCAATAACATCAGGATTACTCATTGTAGTTGGAGGTTTTGTACGACATTGAGAAATTTAAAGGTGTGTGATGGTTTTGGTTTGTGATTGGAAGGCCCTTTTTATAGGCAAAGTCCACTCAAATATCTTCACGAGCAAAATTAATGCAAGTAACTTTTTAGTTAGTGGAGGAGTAAATATTGAAGATATTTTTACTGACGAGGGTTGACCATAAGAAGATATTTTACAGGGATTTTTAAATACATTTTTAATTCTGGTCGTTAATACTGGTGGATTTATGGTTAAGTCTGGCTATTAATATTGATGGTTAAATATGTTACCATATTTTATGAGGTAACAATTATCTTTCTATACTTTTAACTTATTCTTTTTGCAAAGATAATTGAAACCCTACCAGTATATATACCCCTTATAACTCTGTTTTCTCATACGATTTCTAGAACAGAGTCAGTCGTGATCATTTATTTTCTTTGTATCATCATGGTTTCTGCAGAATGGTGTGCAGATTAGTAATGTCTTGGAGTTGTGTACTACTTTGTCTTCTAGAATTTCAGTCTTGGAACAACATCTTGTTTCGACAAAACAGGTTTTGGGAGCTAAGGTGAATCAATTGCAAGAAGACATCTAGAACTTACATGCCAGACAGGGTATTCTTGATGAATTGACTCAATCTCAAGAGTTTGTGTATAATCTTCATGATCTTGAAAATTCTTCCAAACAGAGGAGGAAATCAAAGTTCATTACCTTGAAAGCGATGGTTTAGAATCTTGATCCAATAGTCGATTGGGAGATTTATTGGGATCAATTTGGAAAAGCTTGGAAGGTCATCAGATACAGTGGAGAGTTTTCTATCCACAATCATCTTAAAGATTTGATAAAATCTTATAATCGACAAGAGTTGGACACTTTGTGGAGTCTGGTTCAACAAAAGCTCAAAATTGCTAAAAAGTCAGATGTTAAAGAGCATGAACTTTATACAGAACTTCAAAGACTATATGAACCAGATCTTACAGATGTATATTGGAATTTTCCATGTCAAGATTCCTGTGTGTCATGGAAATTTTATGATAAGTGTGATGTTCATCATTTGTCCACAAGAAGTGGAGTTGATATGTTCATGTTGGCAGAAGTAGAGTATCCATTGTATGCTGAAGTGCTTCAAGTAATGTTACTCTCAAAGCTTCAGTATGAAAAAGAATCTATGGCTGCTGAAAAGCTCATCAAAAGGATATGTGATCAATTGTTGGCCAAAATAGTTGATCAGATTGAAGAAGAAACAACAGTCAAAAGGAGACGAATGAGGTAAAATTGTTTGAAAGAATTTTAGTGTAAAAAATTAAAAAAAAAAAAATAAAAATAAAAAAAATTATGGTTATCAACTCACCATATTTGTGAGGATGAAGAGTTGACTAGCCTACAAGATCATGGCTTGTGGTAAAGGCTGTGGAAAACCATGACTAGTCCATAAGGGTACAACTTTTGGTAAAGACTTAACAAATCTGTTGATAGCTGTTGGTTTGCTAAAAATCAGATGGTTATCAATGTACCATGGTCTTATACACCAAAACATTGGCTACTCTAGTAGTGATGGCTAATTGGTAAAGAGACATCAAATCCATTAAATTTTCTATGATTCACCTCTCACATAAGTTTACACATCTGGAAGTGATGAGAATAGTATGAAACTTTCATGTTTTGATGTACAGATAGTCATAGTTGCTGAAAAGACCAAGGAGTGCTAAATGTTTGCTGATATGATGTTGCACAGAACTTATAATGAAGACAATTTCAAGGATGCAGCTTAAAGATGATTCCAAGATCCTCAGGAGTTTAAAAGAACTTGAAGTTCACAAGTGAAGATCAAGTTAGGGGAGGATTGTTGGGAATTATATTTTTTAATGGTTAAGTCTTGTTAATTCTGGTAGAGTTAATAGTTAAGTCTGGTAGGTCAGACTTAAGTCTGTTCTAGTTAAGTCTGCCAGTACTAAAGATGTTAAGTCTGGTAGAACAAAGTGTCGTTGGTTAAGTATGTTTATGTCCAAAACAAAATAATTGTTAGAGTTATATTAGGAATATATATGAACGTGTAGAGATATCTTAGGAGAAGATATCTTTACTCTTCTACAAGTTTGTTAGACAATTAGGGTTTCCTTGGTGTATAAAAGGATTCCTAAGGTTTTAGGTTAAAGCACGAGTTGGATGCATTAGCTTTTGAGCAATTTAATAGAAAATACGAAGTTAGTAATTCTTGTGTTCTTCATACTTGTGTGTTAATATTCCGCATTAACACATTAAGCAATTGCAAAGAGTTCTTCATATAGTAAATTAAATTTATTCAAGTTTACTATTAGTCATTCAAGGCTACTTAGATCCAGAAACTTTTAGACCTTCAAGTATGATAGGGAACATGTCTTGTAGTAGGGGACAAGTATTTGAATTTCAAATTCAAATATGGATGTGTGAGAGGGAAGAATGTTGAAGAAGCTAGTGTGTAAGATAGTGTGAGTTGACAATTTCAAATTCAAATGTGGAAGAAGAGTGTAGAGGAAGTTTGAATGAAACCGGGGGACCAAAGGGAGTGAATTAAAGGATTGTGTAGGTATGAATGTATTTGTTTATTGTGTGAGAGTATAAGGTGACATTGTTGGAATGTGTGAGACAATGAGAATGAAGAAGAGCTTGTGTTGGGGTGTAGGAGACAAGAATGTTGTAAAGGTAGATTGTGTAAAAAGTTGAAATATTCAAATATTCAAATTTCATAATCCTTGATTAAACCACATTTAGTATAGTTACTAATCACCTTGATGCAAGTAAGATAAGTACTTTGCATCTTAAGTAAAGTATTAACCTATTAAAAGGAAAGTTGCATTTACGCAAAGTGGCCTTGACTTAATTGACCAATAAGGGAGTTAACCTGTTACGTGATTGGTAAAGACATACGTAATGTTTTCATTGATGATTTACTGGAAGTATGAATCTCCTAGGGTTGAGAAAAACATTTTGGCCTTGGCTAATGGCTTTTAGAAAACATTTTTGAGTTGGCATCTCCCGAACAAAAGATTACATAACTAAGAGGAGATGTGGCAGAGAAGGCCTCTCACAAACAAAAGATTACAGAACCAAGATGATCTCGAGCAATAATACCCACGACAACATGATTAAATTTAAATGACGCATCACAATTAAGCTTCACAATATTAGTAGGGGAGTGGGGACCACCTGAGTGAACTTGTTTGGGCTTCGTCATGAAGAGCCAAAGAATTAGAATCAGTCGATGCCAATGGAGAAAATGAAGTGAAATCATGTTCAATACGAGTGCACAATTGTATTGTACGAAGAGGAACTGATGAAGTATGCTAAAAAATAAATCCGTTCCTTGACTTTCAGATTTGCAATGCAATAACGACAATAGATGTGTGCAGTTTCATTTAATCCGACTTAGTTGGCATCGTTACTAGGAGGGCTCGAATCTGTGAGACTGTAGATCCATTCGTAGAATTAGCTCGAAGACATATATGAGATCCGAACCACTCCATTTTTGTCCATGGGCACTTAAGCAACATATGTTCAATCGTTTCAACATGAGAACGACAAATAGGACATAATGGTGAACAAAAGTAATTTCTTTTAAACAAATTCTCACGAGTGGCTAAAGCATTGAAGCACACTCTTCACCAATTATTTTTATTTTTATTTTATTTTATTTTAATATTTGGTAAAGTTTTGAGATGCCAAGCGGCCAAACTTGTCTCCAAATTTTTTATCTGGCTAGAATATGAAGAAGCTATCGTTTGAGAGGTAGAGTCTCGATGATGCAGCACTAATCGGTACCCTGACTACCGTGTAATTATCTTTAGCTTCATAAAGCCGTACAATCTTGTCAGAAGAGTCCGTATTTAATAAAGGTATTTTGGAAATTAAATTTGCTTCATCAGGTAGAACAACAAAATGTAGTTTTGCTAAGTCTCGGTAACCATTGAGTATAAACTCTGATACTAAAGTGTTTTCGGTGAAAGGGCCTCGAGGACAACGAATATAGAAATCTTCAGAATAAGGAATATATTTCTGGGTCCAAAATGATATTGATAAGAGTCTTTTTGGTTACTTTTCAAGTAATTCGTAGTTGTATGTTTTTTTATCGCCTATTTTTTTACCAACTTTTTCTTTTTAATACAAAATTACCGTCATAAGAATTTAATCATTGATTCAGAGTCAGAGGAACGCAAATTATTGGTTTGAAATAGATGCGCTCGTTATTTATTTTATTAACCAAAAGTCGACATTGATGGCTATATAAGCAAACAAAGTCACGAGCTATCAAACCTTGGTGTTGTCATAATATCCCCAAATGTCGACATTTTTTAGAGGAAGACTTTTAAACCTTGGGTCGTGTTCACCTTTTCTTTTTCTTAATTAACAAAAGATAACCTTAAACGTGTGTGATTACGATAGCAAACTGGTTGATTATAATGATCTATATTTAAAAGGGGCTTTAGTTAGCCTTTTGGTATTTTTAAGCCTTTTTAAGTTCTACATGTAAGCAGACCATTAGGTAGTTCCTCAATTTTTAACTTGTTTGGAATGTAAAAACTGTACCAATCAAGCTGAAGTATTAAACAATGATAATGATAACACGAAATCAGTTATCTATTTCGACCCGTTTATGAATTACACAGGTTTGCCGTATAAGTTTTAGACGTCAGGTATTACTTTGTATCTTATATTTACACTTCAACAAATATATATATATATATATATATATATATATATATATATATATATATATATATATATATATATATATATATATATATATATATATATATATAACTTGTGACTAACGTAATTTGTAAAATTGATGATTAGGAGTAGCTTGTCAAAAATATAGTTATAGCTTGGTAATACACCAACATCAATAGATAAATGAATAGATGTCTATAAGTTGACTAAGAGGTGCGTATTCAATTCATCACTGAGAAAAGTGTCGACATTTTTTGTCATCCTTTTCCCGAATCAAAATCATTGACTTGACTTACAATTTCATTAATTAATGAAATTTAGTTGTATTTTTTTATGCAATAAAAATTTATACACATATATTTTAGTTTTACTAAACGAATCTATCTATAATCTATAGGGACTATAGCTGCAATTCCGGACTGGATTTCGCCAGTATCGATCTTATTATACTGTATAGTGATATAACCAAATACTTACAAGATTAATGTTAGTGAAAGGAAGATGTATGTTTTGTTCAAAAAAAAAAAAAAGAAAGGAAGATGTATGTGTAAATATACAAAAATTCCTTAGACAAGTGGTAATAACCAATAAGGATATAGATGAAGCATCTATATCCTTGCTGGCACTCAAACGACGCGTGCTCCTAATTACCCCAACCCTAGACGCGTTTTAGGTGTATAAATGAGAAAACTAGGCCGTTCAAACGACCGAGTTGTGGAAGGTGTGAAAATTGTTGTTTTGGTTGTGTGTGATAGTTTGGTTTTTGTGAGATACATTTGTGTTTAAATGGAGTATGTCTTGGTAATAATGTTAGTTATGTTATTACACTATGTTGGTAGTGAATTAGTGATGTAAATGTGTTGAAAAGCTGATGCGGCTTTTGATGTGGCTTTTGTAAACTTTCACTTGCGTTACGTGGATCACTTTTGTTACTCGTCTTTAGTGGAAAAGGTAGGATCAAAGAATAAACAATAATTGGTCTTTAACTAATGTTCTTGGTACGGTATATCCTCATTCCGATATCCTTATATTTGAACTCTTTGAACGCAAAAAAGTGATTATGCTTTCATATCTCCAAAAAGAATCGTAACATGAAGTTTCCAACCAAACTACACGTAAAAAAAGTAAAGTATCATTTTTGTTTTTTGTGTGTAAAAGCAATAAAAAGAATATCAAAATGCATATATATGCACACACATATATAGATAACACAAGCACTCTCGAGTCTTGAGTCTTGACTCTACTATCATTTCTATAATCAAAACAAGGCCCAGGCGAGGGAGCTGATATTAATATATCAGTTGAAAAAAAAAACATCATCATTTATATGTATAAAAAAAGAGAATCAAAGTTATAAAAGTGACAAGGGTGATAAAAAAATGAAGTGTCCAAAGATCGTTTTTGTTGCTTTTTTGCTTTTGAACCTAATAACCACCCATGTTTTAGCCGAGTGCACTTGTGAACCAGAAGAAGACGAGGGAAAAAAGAGTGAAGCACTCAAATACAAACTGATAGCACTTGGTTCGATCCTCGTAGCAGGTGGCATCGGTGTATGTTTACCCTTCATCGGTAAAATTGTTCCATCTTTAAGTCCCGAGAAAGATGGTTTCTTCGTGATCAAGGCATTTGCCGCGGGTGTCATCTTGGCTACTGGTTTTATACATATACTTCCTGATGCATTCGATCACTTAACGTCCCCATGTTTGAAAGATCATCCATGGGCAGAGTTTCCTTTTACGGGTTTTGTTGCGATGGTGGCAACTATTCTTACACTCATGTTTGAGACTTCGTCAGCTGCTTATCAGCAAAGGGCTCAGTCCAAATTATCATCAAGAAATGATCATGTGCATGTTACTGGAGATGAGGAGAATAATGCGCGGCACCCGGGGCAAGTGGCTGCTCATACTCATGCGACTCATGGACATGCTCATGGTTCCATAACGCATGTTGATGGTGTAGATTCGAGTTTGTCACAAGTTGATCGGTATAAGATCGTTTCCAAGGTAAATGAATACATTCTACAATATGAACTCATCTTTATTTTTGCATAATCTGGTTTGTAAACAAGAGTAGGAAAATTTGTCCCCTACTCTGATTGCAATAGGAATTTGTAACTTTCGATAGAGTCTAGCAATTTGTTAGAGCTGATATTACTGCCGTAATTAAAAAGTTACCTTCTGTTCGACCAAATTGATCTAGGTTTGTAGTTCATTGGACTTACTATATCTATAAATTCAAAAATATACTAGCATTTGATTAGGTTCGTTGAAATTCTTTGGTTAGATTGATTGATTTTTTATCTTATATCACAAGAAAATAATAGGATATCAAGGGCCCGTTTGGTTGCCACTTTTTTATTTTGTATTTGACTTTAGATGACAAAAAACTTTTTTTTTCTCAAAACCCGGGGTTAAAAAATGGCTATCATGCCCAATGGTTACACACTTTTCCAATCCTCATAACTTAAGTGGGTATTCATTTTCTTTTGGGTCCAACTTTCATTTTCTCTCTATATATATCTTATAACATTAATATTTTTCTATTTTAATAATGTCATAAAACACTTGTTCAATATTCAATAATATAGTTTTCTCTCTTCATTTACTTTCATCAATTCAAATTCAAATATTAATCCAAAAACAAATCCAATTTAAAATCTCTTAATTCCTAACTCATCTACAAACCAAACGTGCCCCAAGATACAAAACCACAATTATAATGCAAAACCTTGTAATAACGGTCCGTTTGATTTGTAAATGGTTTAGTATTTGCATTTGGATTTAAATTTGAATTTAAATTTATTGTAAGAAAGAGATAATAGATTATAAAATGTGCAATTTATTGTTTTAATAACTATATATAAATCTCAAATTCTAAAAATCTAGTTTTAGTATAAAGTTGATGATTTGTAGCGGGCCTAACATCTTAAACCAAATAGGCAAATACCATGTTGAATTGTAAAGAAAAGATCCATAACTTTTACTTATCTTTTATGAAAATCAAATATTTGTGTTATTGGTGGGCCTAACATATATCAAATACTCAACAAAATTTTTTACGGTCCGTTTGGTTTATAAATGGGATTAGATTAGGATTTGGATTTGGTATAAGATTTGGATTCGGAATAGATTTAGGAGAGAGAAATTATATTTTAATTAAATATTTTTTATAATAAATTTTAAATAAAAATTGTTACTCCTACTTAATAGTAAAAAACAAAAAAAAAATATGATAGAATATAAATGGGATGTCCACATGCATATAGAGAGATAGAAGAATAGGGCCTACAAAAATCTCAAACCCATGCAAAACCTCTCAACATGATCATCTATCAATATTTGAATCCGACTCTCATTCCTTTAATTAAAAGCAAAAAACAAACAAATGATTAATGTCTTATCAACACTAAAACCAATCCAAAAGGCCATACCAAACATGCCCTTAATGGAGCTAACTTTCAAATCCAAATGTCAACACTCTCACCAAACGGGCTTAAATAATATTCGCTCCGTCTCATAATTATTGTACACAGTTGATTTTTTAAGTTTTTTAATTTTTTAAATTTGACTATGAATAATTTTATTTGTTTTATGTAATATTTGATAAAAATTATGTCAATCAAAATAGTGAAATACATTTAATACCCAATCTATTCATATATTTTGTATCAAGTATTATATAACACAAATAAAAGCATTTAAGGTAAAAGTTAATAGATATAGACTTAAAAATCAACGTTGGATAATAATTATAAGATGGCGGGATTACTCCGTACTATTCTCTATATTGTCCAAGAGTATAGTTGATATTTAGAAAATATAGATAGTGTGAAATGATTGTCAAATATAGTTACCTTATTAGATCAATAAGTGTCAATTAGTGTAATTAGTTGTACATTGATCGGTGATTACATTGATTGGTGATTACCTTGATTTGGTTATGTTTGTCACACAAGATGGAAGATTATGCTTATTTTTTCAAAAACTACTTAAAAAATAATCTTTGTTTGTCAAACATAACTTATAAGAGATTATAAAAAATAATCTTTCATAATCTCGAAAATAAAGGTTCTTCACGTAATTTTATAAAATAATCTCTTTTATAATCTTTTAAGAACAACACCAAAGATCAAGACAATCTATTTTCGCTAAACATCTAGCCTCATTCGATTGGTTTGTATCAAATCATTATTCATATTACACATACATTCTCTTATCTGACATGTATGTATATCTTTGGCTACTGAATAGGGTGTTCAATCTCGACCTGTCTCTACACATTAACATTAATAACCCATATATCATTTATCCAAGTCACGTGATTTTTCTTTCTTTCTTCAAGTTCGCATATACAATATGAAATATAGGGGTGAGATCAATAAAGATCACATAAAATTAAAGATCAAATGGATCATTCTCAACCATTCATTTTGATCAAATTAATTAAATTCACTTTCACCCTTATAATTAAAAATTAAATATCTCACAAACCGTTAATAGTTAGATAAAACTAATTATACCATCATGACAAGAAAAAATTATCTTTCTATGAGATCCAATATCAGATACTTGACTAACTTATTTTTATCGTTTTTGCGGCTTCGATATATTACACTATAAATGAAATTTTAAAAATACTCTTTTGCATTAAAACAACCCCTAAACCCTAAAACCCTAACCCCTAAACCCTAAAAAACCTACCCTAAACCCTAAAAACCCTAACCCCTAAACCCTAAAACCCTAACACCTAAACCCTAAAACCCTAAACCCTAAAACCCTAACCGCTAAACCAAAACCTAAACCCTATCCGCTAAACCGTAAAGAAACCTAAACACTTAACCCCTAAAAACTTAACCCAAAGTCAAACCCTAAACCCTAAACACCTAAACCCTAATCAGAACCCTAAACCCACAAAAAGTCGAAAAAATTTCACGAAAGATATGATGTGGGATATCAAATTAAAGGTAATTTTATCTATTTATGATGGTATGATTTGCCTAACGATTAATGGTTTGTGAGATATTTAGTTTTTAAAATGAAGGTGAAATTTTATTTTATTGTTTGATGAAAAAATGAGTGGTTGAGAATGGTTTATTTGATCTTTAGTTTTTCTTTGATCTTTATTGAACCAAACTCATGAAATATAACATAAATCATCTAATTTTTAAGGTCACATTGATGTTAAATATACTTGCCATATATTTTCTCAGGTGTTGGAATTGGGCATCATCGTACATTCGGTAATAATAGGATTATCTTTGGGCGCTTCCGAAAGTCCTAAAACCATAAAACCACTCGTCGTTGCATTGACCTTCCACCAATTCTTTGAAGGAATAGGGCTTGGAGGATGTCTTTTTCAGGTATGGACTTCACTAATTATCGGTGTTTAGTAGAAACATAACCGGCTAACTTTTGTTTTGAACGACATGACCATATCACTGTAGTACTAGAAAGACGCTAGCCGCAAAGTTTTCTTCCTCTAGTTGCATTAGGACTCTCCGAGATCAGGTCAATTCAATGAGTTTTTTTTTTCATCATCTAGAAATTAAGTTAGAAGATTCTGACTTGTGAGAGTGTAACACCCAAGAATCTGGCTATATCTAGCAGGCATCCTGTAAGCCCAACATAACCTATTAGCCCAAACAAATAGGATTTGTTAAATAAAAATAGGAAGATAATAATACTCCGTATGGTTTTATGAAAAAGAAAAAAAACAAAAAAAGTACTCAATGGAACCTGATCTTCATAGACGATTTGACTAGGGGTGTTCATCGGTTCGGTTTTCGGGTTAATCGGTTTGTTCAGTTAATTTTTTTTCTGAGCATAACCGAAAACCAAACCGAACCCGAAAATATCTGTAACCAAACCGAACCGAGAACTGAATCGAAGTTCGGTTTGATTATGGGTCAAAACCGAAAACCGAATTTATATATATATTTTAATTTAATTAAATAAATTTTGAAAAAAAATTATTTCAAGCATAAAAAGTATTTTGATATTAAGATAAAATTTTAATAGTCTTTTGTATGTATAAATATATATAAAAATATATATATTAAATATATAAAGTATATATAAATATTTATATATATATATATATATATATATATATATATATATATATATATATATATATATATATATATATATATATATATATATATATCGGTTCGATTCGGTTTTGGTTGATAGCCAAAATCATATTCAAACCGAAAACCGAATTTTTAGTTCGGTTCGGTTCAGTTTTGACAAATTCGGTTCGGTTATAAGTTTGGTTCGGTTTTCTTCGGTTCGGTTCGAGTTCGGTTTTCTTTTTATTCGGTTATTACCCGACCCATGAACACCCCTAGATTTGACTGTAGAATCGCCGATTTAACCGGGGACGGGGAATTCCCAAAATTTTTAACCGGGTATTAGCGGGATGGGTATAACATTAATCCTCGACCCCAAATCTGACCCCGACCCCGATTTTTTTAATGTATATATTTATATGAAAATTATATGAGGCGGAGATGGAGATGCGTGTGGAAAACGAGAATGGGGATGGGGATAGGAATGTGATCCTTTGGAATCTGATCCTTGCATTCAACGCCTATTGCCATCCCTATTTATCAGGAACTAAAATGACATTATTTCACATAAAAATGTTTTCTGAATTCATATAGGCATGTAGCACAAATACCCTCTAATCTATGATATTTACAAAAATGTTTCTTAATATGCTCCCTTTATTTATTGGAAAATGATTGGGAGACTTAAAATATGTGACTAATTGTGTGCCTAATATATGTGACAATAAATTATTGGTTTGTGAATAAGCGGGTCCCCCTGCTGTCCCCAATAGGATGCTGACACATATGTTTAGGCATATTATTGGGCATACGAGTTAGGCATCCCAATCAATGCTCTTATTTATTCATAAGTAGTTCTTCACTATTTCTCTTGGTATAAACATAAATTCATATGTTTAATAAACGAAAAATAGTATATGTTCTTTTTCTCTCAGAGAGAAGATGGTAACAAATTTCTCACTCAATCTGTTGCAGGCTGAATTCAAGTCGAGAGTTGCTACACTCATGGGAGCATTTTTTAGCCTTACAACCCCGATTGGGATTGTAGTCGGGATAATAGTAAGCAACTCATACGAAGAGAATAGTTCTACTGCCCTAATTGTAGAGGGTGTATTAAACTCTGCGTCGGCAGGGATCTTGATTTACATGGCACTTGTTGACCTCCTTTCACCCGATTTCATGAACCCACGAATGCAAAGGAACAAGATGCTTCAGTTCAGCTCGAATGTTTCACTTCTTTTGGGTGCTGGTCTTATGTCACTCCTAGCAAAATGGGCTTAAATTGTCATTGTTTAATATAACATGGTGTAAATCAAAAGCAAATGTTTTTGTTCTTTTTTCTTTACTTACTAGTAACTTAGTATTCATACATAGAAGTAGGATCAAATGAGAAATATAATTAAGATGAGAAGAATGAGATGAAACCACAACCACAAATATTAGATGCATCCATTAAAATAGATGCATCTCCCTATTATTTATTTTTCTTTATTTAAAATATGTAGCTACAATTATTTTTCACTCTTCTCATTTGAATAAATCTTCTCACTAGATCCATACTCTACATACATATATATTAAATAGAATTAACCAAGGTTGCAAAAATCGCTAAGTGGTGGCTGAGCGGACGGGTACCGCCTAGCGATTAATCGGTTAGGCGGGGATTAATCTGGGATTAATCGGTTTGGACTTTTTATATATAGAATTATAAAATTTTGAAACTATATGCTCGATTTGGTCGATCTAGCCGTTTTTTTACCGATTTGGCCGATTTATGCCTCATTTGTCCGATTTCTATACGTAACCGATTTGGCCGATTTATCCGATTTTTGTCCGATGTGGCCGATTTACGCCCGATTTGGCCGATTTTAGCCGATTTTAGCCGATTAATCGTTTTGTTAACCGATTTTTGACCAAACCGATTAATAAGGCCGATTAGTGAAAATCGAGGCGGTTAATCCCCGCCTAGCGATTAATCGCCGATTTTTGCAAGACTGGAATTAACTATGACTGCTCATGCTTAGGTACTGGATGAAGGATAAGTTAAAATCGTGTATATGTTTAAAAAAAATGAAGAAGGGGACAAGTGGACTTACAAAAAGGCTTTTATTTTGCTTAATCGAAGTTGGTCCAAACTTCCTTTGGACTTGAATTCCTACCTTTGTAGCCCCTGTAGTGTTTAAACTTGTGTAGATTAACATTGACACCTTCGTCATAAAATTTTCATGAAAGTCATATAGTGTGAAATTTTATAAAGTTAAGTGACTAAAATCATGTCAGTTTGTTTATTACATGTATACAAATATACTTGAGAACCATGTTTTTTATAGTGAAGAACACCTGATGGCCGAAAGTCTCATTCATTGATATCTATATGAGATTTTATCTTTCACGAATAAAAAATCAAAATTATTAGTAATCGTGAAGGATGCTTTGTTATAAAATATTCGTGATATCAATTTCATTGCATCCGTAACTTTCATCATGATGTTTAGGCCAAGTATGGAGCATAATATGAAGGACTAGAGAATTTATTGGTACATATTGTTGCGAAAGCGTCAGTGTGTGCATCTCAAACCAAGCTATAACAAATATAGTCTAAACATAAAAGAGTTGGCCTAATGATTGTGCATGTTGAAATTTTTGGGTTTTTTTATTATTTTTTTATTTTTATTTTTTTCTATTTCTAATTTAATAAACAGTTTATATAAATAGGCCTTAATGGTTTTGAAGTGCTTGAGTTTATAAAAACCTTTGTGTTTGACTTTTGAAAGTAATAAAGGGTTGCATTTTTTGATGTTAAAACTCATAGAATGTGCTTTCGTTCGTAATCCGTGAACTTCTTTCTCAGCTAGTTCGTGGGAATTTCATTGGGTCGTTCTTTTATGCGTTGATTAGATACTTTTGTCAATTTGAATTTTAAAGTTACATAATTGAATTACTAAAGGGTCAAATTTGTGATCATTTATGCTGTGGATTTCCAGCTTGGTTGAAGTCTTGAAGTATGTTCATAGCATTAAACTTATACTAATTGATAACGAGCTCTTAAGGTCACAAAGTTTCCTAACTTTTTCCGGACTAATTTGAGGCATGAACATGATTTTTCAGAAACCTTAAAAGAAGAAAAGTTTAATCTAAAGTAATACTTTGGCATAGTCGAATGGCAGGTTCACTGAATTCATTGTGAATATTATAATTGAAAAGATGTTTGGATCACAAAGGAGGTCTCATTAGGCAATAATAATGATAGATTTTTCTCACTTTTATCTTAACTTTTACCATTTTTATGTTCACGCTTATAACTGCAACTATGTGCAACTCGGACGACTTATGAGTTATTTCTATTTGAATCTCATTATCCAAGAAGTGCAGATTAGACACATTCATAGTGCACGTGAACTTCTTTGGATATTTTGTACGAGTCCCGCAAGTAGATGGACCTGAATTAGTAGTGGCATGGGTTTGCTTATTGACATGGGTTACATGATGAATACAATGTGTGATGTATGATCGCAGTCGGCCAAGAACACATTATGCTTATATAAGATGGTACTTTAACTTAAGTTTACTATCTATAAGTGCCCGCGATTGGTCTACTTTTCTAAGCAGAATAACATGTTTATTCTTCATGCCTGTAGCAACGCGCGCGAATCGCTGTATAGGAACATGTTTCTAAGCAGAATAACATGTTTCTATACAGCGATTCTTCGGTCACTAATAAATTGTTTCAAGTGTTTCTTCAGGCAGTAACACCCCAAATCTCGATGCGGTGGAAGACTTAATCAAGTTTTCAAAGGTTATTCTATTGGATTAATATCGCACACAAGTATAGCAAAAGATAGTCATTTAACATTTAAAACCAATCCCAAATTTAGTTAATCCAAACATTTAATCCAAAAGAGTAATTATTAGGCCCAAAACATAGTTTAATAAAATAGGTCCTCATAGTTTATCAGTCGAAATGATCCTTGAACCTCGCCTTCTTGCCAAGCTTCCACCGATCACGTATTCCAAACATCTCTCAAATACACGAGAAATCATGCTAAAAGGTCGAACTACATTGGTGAGTTCATAGGTTTACGTTCAACAAAATCATAGTGGACTGAAGAGTTGATTTGCTATGCAAGACCTAGATAGATAAATACTGTTTCACACCGATCCTACCCGGATCTCCAATCATATACTCACATCCCGTATCCGGGGATTACTCGGGCCCGTGACTCTAGTCCAAGACTTGTCGTGGCAACCTCTAGAACAGCTTGCCAACCCGAACTAGGTCGATGTAAAGTCTATTCTTAGCTAGCAGCGGTTCAACCTAGTCTAAGGCAACAACTACCGCACATCTATCTATACTGATCAAGCACATAAGCAAATCCAAATAGTTTTCACGGTCCAAAACAGTAGCATGATTCTCACCCCAAAATAGTTCAACACGTAGATAAAAGTGGGGCTATGAAACTCACCTCAAGCAATCAACGCACAAATAAACACTACCAGAAGATAACGGTATCACAGCACAACAACTATCGACTCGGCACAACCTATTAATGTAGACCAAACTTAATATATATATTCCTCAAAATCAGTGTTATCTACCCCCAATATATTCCGTTTCTTTATTTCCAAAAACGTCTCGTTTCACCATTTAATCCTAGTGTTTGGTATTCCTCATGTGGGTGTATTGACTCAATATGATGCCATGAATGCACTCAAACAACCAATATATAACTCAATGCGACACAATGAGACCTCTAAACGATAAGCTCCATAGTTCAATAAGTTTCGGAATAAATAGTAGACCTTATCGAATTCGTCAACTCGATAAACTCATTTATTTATTCGTGTCGCTTATTATCCTATAAATCAATCGTATCTTAAAGAGTCATAAGGATAATTCACCCATTAATAGGGTTATCCAATGTTCCTAGCGGGCTCTTATTATATTCGTCAACCTAATAAGTCCGCTACCCACGTGGATCAACACTATTAATGCTAGGTTATCCGTAACCCATGCACACAACGTAAGCAATCAAATACTTAAACTAGTATTAAGGGTGTGTTTGTTTTTTTTTTAAAAAGTCTTACTAGCCCTCTTACTCTTACCGATGAAGTGGAGGCGACGTTTTGGTTGTTTGTTTTTTCTTTTGAGTAAGACCCGTTAGACATATAACATCTTCTTGAGTAAAGGTGGGAGACTTGTCTTCTTGCTCGATAACGCCACTGCAGCGTCGTTCGGGGTCAAAGGAACTTCCTTTTCGTCGAGCAAGTTTTTCAACACCTAGGCGTGAACCTAATCGTTGTAGTGTAGTATTAGGGTAAGCCACGGGTATTGATATCGTTCTCTGGGGAATAGGAATGCTAGTGAAAAGTTACTACGCTAAGGTTGGGGTTGAGGAAGATTATTTTTATCTTTTATATTTTTAAGGAAAGGAAAGGTACGAATCTCGGGGTTTGAATTTGAGGGGTTGGTATTTTATCGATTACTCTACTTATCTAATTATCTAATCTAAGGTGTATGTAGTCTATGTCTAATTAATGTGTGCTCGTATGATAGTTTAAAGATGTGTTTACTTGGTTTTACTACTCCTTAATTATCTCCTATTGGTGGTTGAAATGTCACGTCCTTATTCCTAGTTGCGTTGTGTGTCTAAGCAATATAAGTGAATAATAAGTAAAGTTATGAGTCAGGTGTCGAGATCGGAACCTTCGATCTTTAGCTGGATTGAGTGAGGTCTTACCTAGCCAAATGATCCCTCATTTCATGAAGCCTATAGTCTTCGAATTACCCTGAAGCCTGTAGTTCATAGCTCATACAAGCAAAAGTTCAAAAAAAAAAAAAATGAAAAATGATGTTAAAAAAAAAAAAAAAAAAAAAAAAAAAAAAAGTGAATAAAATTCCTTGATGTGGACCTCATTTCGGGACAATGGTTCGGCGGAAGGCGACAACTAATTATCGACTTAATTTTATATCTTTATCGAATAAAAGTTATCGAAACGAGAATTTGAAGAAATTCATTTCTCACAAAAATAAAAATCTAGAGGAAAATAGGAAATGGGAACAAAAGGTAATTACACAAGTAACTTCCATGGGTAAGAGTTAGCATCTAGAGTCATATTTAACAATGATTTCGATTTTACGCTAGTTTGGGACCAGAAAATCGGTGACGATGTATTCTATCCAGATGGTCACTTCACTGCGGTTGTGTTTCACTCCGTGATCCTAACGCGGTCGCTTGAAAAATGTTGGAGTTATTGATCGACACGAAATTTCAACAAACCGTCATTCATAACCGGAAAGTGCTTAATCGTAATATCTACATGAGAATTTAAAAGGTAACGCAGGCGCTTAGAATTAAGGGTTCTTAATCTTTTGAGGAATCTTTATACTTTTCATAGGTTTAGTAAAAAGAGATTGAAATCTTTGGTTTTGAAGCGTTTAGTTGATTCAGATCATGCTGTGGACACCGACAATGGTCTCGTCTCGGTATTTTGATACGTGCAAAACACATATCATTTCTTTATCAAATAAAACCCAAAATAACCAAGAAAAGAGCCGCTTATTGCTAATATTTGTGGTTTTCGAGTTTATGCTTGTGCAGTACTTGAGCATGTAAAACACACAAAAGAACCAAATCGACGTAAACTGAGCACTAGAGATTAAGAGAGCTTTAATGAGCCTAAGATCAAAATTGAGCATTTACGAAGATTTTATTCTCGAGGATGATTTTTGGAAGAAATAACCAAGTTTGAAGAAATGTCAAACTGCCCTCAAGTTTCAACATTTGGCAAAAGCTGCCCTTAAAGATTCGTGGTTGCAATTGGCCCTTGGTTTATTTGAAGAGTGACAAAATCAGTCCTTGAAGATATTTTCGAATTACATGTTTGGTCCTGGATTTTCAGAGATTTGCACTAATGGTCCCTTTAATAAATTTAACGGATCCAATATTAATCCTATATCCATATTCAACCAACGGCCCAAAACAAACAAAGCCCAATAATCAAACCACTCTCATCCGTCATTACCAAACACACCAAACCGTGTATTTAACCTGCATACCCACTTAACAACGAACCATTTTACCTAGTCAACTATCACTAGGATCCCTACAACACTCAATCAAAATAATATAAAGAATACTAAACGCGCCAAACAAGCTGTTGCTTCTTCCCAACCCAAACACCCATTTACCCATCCACTTTACCACCAATTACCCAATTCCACCTCGTACTAAAGCATCTATTGCCTTCTTCTGTCGACAAAGCAGATAAGGATGCCCACGTGCCAATCCAAGCTCTACCATTGGACATGACACCTCACGAAAGGAATTGGAAGGCGTTGATTGGCTATTGTGACTCTCGAGATGACATGCTGGTCTGGGATGTTTCCTAGGCTCTTCCAAGAGGATCCCAAGCTCTTCAAGGCTATAAAAGACCCTTTAGCTCACCATTGTAATCGTATTAATTTTCCTTTAATTTCACCAATGTTTTTGTATTTACTTTTAGTTAAGTAATGTTTTCTTAAAAGTTTATGTAATCTCGCTTCTTGTACTATCATTTTGAGTTTTAATAAAAGTTTTCAAGTATTTCATCTTTTCTTGTTCGATATTAATCCGCATCATTCCATTTATCAAGCTTATAGTATTAGTTAGTATAAGCTCATATAAGCTCTATATAGCTTGTAGCTTAGCATTTTCATTGTATTTCAATCTCAAACTGCTTTTTGCTATAAGTCAATAAAAGTCAACAAAAGTCAAAATGCTTATTTGCTTATTTTTTGCTTATTCACTTTAAAACAGATTTTCTCTTATAAACCGAAAGTGCCTACGCTCTTTCTCTTAAGAGTCCAAGCATCGAGGTCTCTCTAGACTATCTCACAAACACCCTCGATAAAGGGTGTTTGGCAATCGGGTCGCTCACCACTCTTGGCAATTCTTTTGAGTTTGGATTAGCTCATTAGGTTTCATTTATAAGATATCGCTTGTTTTGACCACTTCTCCCCATTTCAAGTAGTATAAGTCCGATTCTCAATGTTCGAGTCCATGTTTTTAGTCTAAACAACATCTTTTGCAAAGTAGTATAAATCATTTTTCACCGTTATTTTGAGGTCATAGTTGTCTTGTTAAGTCTATCTCTAAGATCTCAGTAAGTGTCACTAGCATACATGTCAAATGGGTCATTTGTATGTTCACAAGTTTTCATCTCCATAAATAGTTGTAACACCTTTTCATTAGCTAATTTCATGGTCTTAATCAATTCAAAAATCCAAAAAATTAGTTTTGTGTAGAGTTTAGTAGTTATAGATAATCTTATTCTCGCTTTTACAAAATTTCAAAAGCTTTTACAAGCTCTCAATAAGCTTTCAACTCTCTACAACAAGATATCAAGATAATAGCTTTAAATGTTCCCAAACGCCTCTATATCGATCTTGTCAACTTCTTCATTTGAGCTTCAAAAGTGTTGAAGCTTGTTTCTTTTCACCTCCCGCACATGGTCTCAACTGATTTAGCTTATTTTTGGATAAAAACTTGTTCATTAGCTTAAAAATAAGCTCAAAGTACCCTTCATCAACTTAATCGTTGGAATTTCGTTGATCAAATTAAGTTTTCGAGCTTATTAGACTATAGGAATAGCTTAAAACACTCCTAGATAACTTAGTATAGTTAGCTTATTAGGACCCTCCCCATAAAGCTTATTTCAGGTGATCACTTTAGCTTATTAGCTTATTTCTAGTAAACTTCATTTTAGCTTAATCCTCCTTGATCCTTAGTTAATTGCATGCTCCCATAGTTCAAACATGTTATTTTAAGGTTTCGTTAGATGCTTTTAGCTAGAATTAAGTTTAGTAATATTTAGCTTATTTAAAAGTCTTTATTCGCTTCAAGTTTACATGCTGCATTTTATTTCTCATACATTAGCATCATATTTGATATTTTTCTTAGAACCGTAATAACATTTTAGAATTTTCCTAAGTTTTTAATAATTTTTGGTCACCGCTTACTATTTTTCTTTATTAAAATCAGCTTTTTAGGCATTTTATAATAGCTTTTATTGCAAATAATTAAGAAAAGTTCCAAAAATAATTTTTCAATTTTCACAGTTTAAGAAAAATATAAAAAGCATAAAAAATATTTTTCCTTTTTTTTCCCTTTATATTTGGTATTTTTCGCAATTTAAATTAGATTAATATAGATTTAAATTTGTAGAAAATAGAAAAATAATCAGAAAAATAAAAAAATAGTTTTGAAAATTCTCTTATGGTATTTTAGATTTTATAAAATTAGTTTCATAATTTTCCCATTTGTTTTTATATTTTTAGTTATTTAGTCTTATTTTTAAAGTTAAAATTTAGTTTTTAATTTAATAAATCCAAGAAAATTCCTAAAATTAGTTTTAATTCATAAATAGTTTTCTAATATCATTTTAGTATATAAAAGTAATTTTAGGCATTTTTAGGATTTAGAATAGACGTAGTTGCAATTTATTCGCTTTGCGTTTTAATCCTGTATTTTATGCTTTTAGTGTAGATTTCGCGTGAGTTTGCCTTAGTTCTTAGGTTTTCCCATAGATTTTAGTTCCATTTATGCTTTCCTTATCCCGTAGTTTAGATAACATCATATTTACCCCTTCTTATTCAAATCCCGATAATCGACGCGAGTTGGAAATTCCATTCAACCCTCGTCTAACGATCTCTTGGTGCTCAAACCTAACACGCTTTGAGTTACCCACATACTACAAACTTCTTATTATTAATTTTTAATCAAATCAGGTCGAAACCCTAATTTTCAATTCGTGGCTTATTATTGCCCAAACAAGCTCAAAACTTGTTCCATTTACCTTATTCAATCACCAATTGCAAAACTCACTGAAACCCTAAAATTACGAATCTTGATTCAAGATTTGAAGGTGTTATTGAAGTCCAAATGGAGCGTGTAATATATGGTTGGAAGAGGAGAAGAGCTCGATACGGTGGTGGAGTGGGGTGACATCACTGACGGACGAAGTGCGTAACGAACAAAGGGCTTGCAAGGGTTCTAGGTTAGGTTTTTTAGAGATGGTGTAGAGAGAAAGATATGTTGTGTGTTTTAGTGAGAGAATGAAAGAGGTGAAATGGGGAATTGATGGGGTATATATACTAGGTCACTAGAGACCCCAAAATAATTATTTTGGAGAGGAAGTGGCCGGCTTTCAAGAGAAAAGGAAGGGCCTGAGTTGTAATTTTCGAATTATCCCGCTTACCCATTCCCCGAGCTCATATATTGTCCCCGAATCGTCTCACAACATTTATTTAACTTTCTAACATCGTTATTTACGTTTCCACTAGTTTTGACTATTTATTTGTTAATTTCGAGTTACGGTCAAGAGTTACAATAATTCTTTTTTAGGCTTTAAAGTCGAATCGAATAAGGTTTTACCAAATAGAGTTAAAACTCATACGATAACTCATTTAATAATGAATAAATCATAAAAACCAATAGACTATATAAAATCAAGTCATGGTTTATAAAAATAGTGATAAAGGCAAAACTCGTTTTAGTTTAACGAACGCTGCCACTAAAATAGACTCCCTAAATTGCCGGTTGTCAAGAACCTATATTGACGCATAACAATCGTATACACAAAATCTAATAGACCTTTACAGTGACCGATATTAAGCCGCCAAAAAAGACTTTTAGTGATGGTCTCTTTAGTGTCTCTTTTTCTTCAGGTGGAGAAAGACCAAAATGCCTATAGTGACCGATTTTTCGCTTTTATTTACACTTTATCGCATCACTAAATGTCATTTTTCTTGTAGCGCAGACATGAATACCCTCGTAAGTACAATCACTACAAGGTTCGGGATATCATGGAAAGTTTTAGCGACAACACATGGTTCCGTAACGACAAAATAAGTGGTTTCTCGCTTGATGATTACTTTTAGCTACGACAATGTTGTTGCTAAGATTTTCAAACTTTGACTTTGACTTTCAACGTAAGATGAATAGGGGATGATGAAGAAAGGATGAATGCGGGGATGAAAAATGAGGATGATGAAAACAAAGATGAGTATATCTTTGTATGTATGTAAAATCGATTAATGTTCAAGTATTTTGTGGTTTTATTTGATATGATTTGGGATTGTTGAAACAATTTGGGAATGTTGAAACTATATTTGTTGAAATGAATTATCTTGAAATGAATTATGTTGAAACGATTTATGAGTTGTTTGTGTTCGAAAATCTAAAAAGCGGTCGGAAAAACATATGTATGGCTATATAGTCACGTAAAGCACGAAAATGTTGTTGTAAGAATTGATACTTTAGCGTACGACAACGCATCGCTAAAGGTAATATTTATTATTATTATTATTACTTGCGTCACGTAGAAGTAAATAGTTTTTATAATTATAATTTAATGTCAGTCTCTTAAGATAATCCGATTCTTTTGACTATTATTGGATTGCTTTGTAATTATGTAATAAAGATATAATGTGTATTTATGATTAAAAAAAAAAAAAAAAAAGCTTAATGAACAAGCAATTTAAACCCTAAATCTAATAGACCCAAATCCACAATTAAGTTTTGGCCAACTAATTTAGTCATCTAGCATTTTCAAGGAGTTTGACCGGGATGCTTACAGACGCATAAACTCAAACATATATCGAAAGCTCACTGAGGCATATACGAAAGTTCGCTTATTCTTTTCTTTCTATATATCATATTTGTTGTTTGTTTGAATAAAACATAATTGTATTTGAAACACATAGTTGTTTATTGCTTGTGACTTCCTCTTTTGCATAACTTTTTTTACGTCATTACTTGCTTTGCCTTTAGGTAGAGCCGCAATTTTGCAACCAAATATTTTCAAAAGACGACAACGATCTCCGTCTGTAAAACAAAGAGAAATGTTGATGACAAGTTTGGTTGATTAATGGCTAAATCAACATAATATGAGACGATATTATGACCGCTTAGAGTTTTTATGTTCTAAGATATATGATTTGGATCGGATAAAATGATAAAACGAAAATATAAAGTAAAGAGAGTAAATAAACGTGATCCTTCAATCAACGCCGAAAGAAATTACCAGATGTTAGACAATTATTTTACAGTAAATGAACCTAAAGCTTCGATACTATATAATATATTAAAAGAGTAGTATTTTTGAATTGTGTTTTGTAATTATATAATAAAAATTATATGTGTATTTATAATAAATGTGTAGCTGAATGAACAAGTAATTCAGACCCTAAACTTAATATACTCAAATCTAGAGTTAGGTTTGGGCCACTTAATCTAGTCATCAAACAACAACCTTTTAGGAATGACATGTCGTCTCTCACGACTTTTAGCGACGACTATATTGGTTTTAGGGACGACTTCGTGTGGATGGTCGCTAAACCTCAATTCTTGTACTGGATAACTGGATACCATGGTAAAGTTTAATATTGTAAATTCATAGCAAACGTAGTTACTAACTTTAAATTGTGTATCTTGTAGGTCATATGTACTGCCAGTAAAAAAAAGAAAAAGAAGAATTTTGTAATTTGTCAGCCCATATAAATTTACGTGGTTATAATTAAAAATCGATTCGCCAGACATTTATATTTGCCCATATAAATTTATGGGGTTAAACAGCTGATTCGCCAGACATTTATATTTGGAAGGTCCACGCACATGTTTAATATGATGAAAACACTATTTCGACGAACCTTGCAAGCTGGTTCATCAATACTACCGACAATATAAGAAATGCAGGAAGGTCCACGTACACGGTCAATTTTAATATGATGAAGACACTATTTCACACGTTATTATCTTCAAATTGAATAATATATCAGTCTCTTAAAAAAAAAAAAATAATAATAATAATAAAATAAAAAAATACAGCACACGTTCTTATCTTCAAATTGAATACTCTACCACTCTCTTTAAAATAAAAATAAAAAAATAAATACCAATTTAGTTCTTTGTATAGGTAGACTTTGGCTTTTTTCTTTTTGCTTTTTTGTTTTAACTTTGTCTAACGACGCGTTACAAATATATAGAAACTAAAATATCTAGAAACTAGCAACTCATAATGATTGTTGGTGTCAAGGCTGTCAAGATCGCGATCCTGTGTGGGATCGTTATTGTCTTTGCAAGATCGTAGGATCGAATCGCGATCTTACAATCCTACCAAAATTTCATAGTTAGGAACAAACGATAAACGAGCTCAAACTGTTTGCATTTCTACTCAACGCCAAAGATAAATTCATATAATATCCTCTCGAAACGACAAAGCTCAAATTTCAAACACAAAAGTAATAATAAAACACAAAAAATCAAGTTTCAATTGTTAAATTAACGATTTAGCGGAATAATATTACATAATGTAGTCTAAATGTCTTAAAACATACGATAAAATCTACATAATTTCAATGAAACAAACATTTCATTAGCGCATTCCAAAACATACCCTTTGATTAGTTTAATCACAACGAAGAAAGTAAAATCAATTATTGAACACTTTTAGACTATAATCTATTTAGAAAAGTAGAAAACTTTGGTATAAACTATAATCTATGTAGAATGAAACAACAAATGGTTTACTTATTAGACATTAAGAAACACACGCTTGTTTTGGGTCAAAGCAAGTGAGATTTAACTTAAAGACAGAAAAGTTATTAATTTTTAACTCGATCGCGGACGATCCCACGATCTTACGCGGCGATCCCACGATTTTACTTACGATCCTACCACATATGCGATCCTACCACGATTTTAGCTAATGAACACGTAAACTCGCACGATCCTACGAGTTTACACACGCCTCGACAATTTTGGTTGGTATTACGTTGCAACAACAACTTAATATCTAGCTTGTAGAATAGATCATTTCAAGAACTCAACACACTTTAAGAACCTTATGCTACAAAAGTAAACACACGATATAACACTAATCGAATGATTAGTATTGAAAGAATGATGTATTTGTACTCACCCTTCACCAATTTTATCGAGAGTGAGGGTGAATCTTAATGCCTAATGGACTAGACAACCTACTAAAAGAAAGAAAACACGAGGTCGGCCGGGAACGTTGCTTGCCATGCAAGGCGTGAAAGGATTAGTGTGCAAAGAACGCGTCTCGCGAATCGGTCTTTGTGAAAATGCCGATGGGTCATACCGTGCACACTAAAAGGAGCACGCAAGCGGAAGTGAGAAAAATGTGACGAAATGAAATGGTAATGAAGAGGTAATGAGAATCTGATGAATATTCTCATAGAAGGTAAAACGATAATTATCTAGATCGTATACATTTAACCGGGATAAATATATTAATTTGTATATAAAGGCAAAGCACAACCTAAAAGTGTGTGGGCCGGCCGAATCCCTAAAATAGATTAAGTTTGATAGGTGGTCAAATTATATACTTAAGAATAATTGTAGTTAATCTTAATTGTTCTATAATGTTCTTTGGTGTCCAGGAATTCTATAAATATCAAGGCATCCTAAACACAAAGCATATAACAATTCCATCACACACATTGTTAATCTATAAACATGAACTAACAATCACTTTGACAACATAAATCCAACTAGCCAAGTCTCTAGTTTTTATCACCTTCAATCACAACACAAACATGATAAAACATATATAAAAATGTTATAGTCCAAATTACTTACCTTGGTTCCAAGCTAAGCATACTAAGAACATCACCACTTGAATCTCTTCTTTGGTTCCTAGTCAAACTAACCATCACCACAATTTAACACTTCAAATATACACCATAATCATAATCACCTTAATACTTGTTTTAGAATGACAAATATGCAAACCCCAACGCGGGTCTCAACCCTAATTCATAAATTCATCAATAAGAGATATATAAAGGTTACTTACTTGTATAAGATCATTGCTAAAGATTAAATCATTGAATTAAGACCCTAAACCATCATACTTGTTCATAAACAAATCTTGTTTCTATTTTTTCTTTTCTTAGTTCGTCCCTTTACACACACCAACACAAACAAGATGAAACTAGAAACTTGAGAAATATCTAAGCCTTACTTCACATTTAAGTTAGTCACATCTTTTGTCAATTGACAATAGTAGTCCATTTAATCATTTCCTCTTATAATTGTGACACATTAATCTTTCTAAATCCATTTACATAACATATTGACTTATAATTTAACTATCGTGTTTGACTAACCAATCACATAAAGTCTTCAATACATAAAACTCATAGTCAAACTATCAAATGGCATTCTCGTTATTTAATATTAAAAATAGGTTTCGGTGTTGCATTATTGTTGTTGATTTTAATTTGTGTATCAACTACTAATCATTGTGTATCACTATTTTGCTACTACCTTTAATACATTTATAAGTTTATGGTTTTTTATATTTTCGTGTATCAGTGTTTTTTAGCGTGGAGTCTTGTATTGTGCATCAACATATTTGAGTCTTAACGATTTTGCATAATAAGCTTTACAAAAAGTATATTTAATAAAATACTTTCCTTTTGTATATTTTATAAGTTGTCTTATTTGTGTACTTACAAGATTGTAGTTGTGTATCACTCTAAATTCAATGAATCTCAAATTTACCGAATATTATGGGTGTGTTTATTAAAAGTAGAAAGAGTGGACAAGAAGAATGAAATGGAAGAGTGAGTTACATCTCAACACTCACCGTTCACAGTTTTTTAAAGAATTTTTAGAAAATAGCAAAGCTCACCACTCATTTGCTAAACGAATACTAAAAATCAAAATATTCATTGATTGTTCATCACTCTAAAAAGTTTCACACCGCTCTGTGCCAAACAAACCATATGAGAATGGGTGAATCAGTAAGGATCAAATTATGTATCATTATATGTTCAAAAAAAAATTATGTATCATTAAATTATCAATATTTTCTTATATTATAAATTGAAATTGGCATCTAGTGTTTTGATATCTTCATCCGTATCAAAAGGATCTAGATGTGTTCTAAAAAATATCAATAAACTATTAATTACGTATCAATCTATTTTGCATTATAATAAGGGGATGTGTTAATAATTGGTTATTAATGAATTATTCGTCTGTCATATGATAAAAAATTAAAAGTAGGGACTAAAAGATAAACATTTTAATGATAGTCATGCAAAGCATGTGTCACGAAAATATAATATAATTGAAAAGAAAAGAAACGCCTCGCACGTGGTATTGTTTACAAAAGTGGGTTTTTTAAATAGGCCATCTATTTGTATTTATTCATGATTGCCATTATATTTAATTTGATCTAGCGAAATTATTGTTGATGTATCCAACGAATATATCCAACGATACATATTAGCCCTTACTATTTTTATTTTGGGTAAATTGTAAATTTTGTCCATAATGTTTTTTGAAAACGCAAGTATTACACCGATTTAATTTTATTAAAAAAAACACTAATGCTTACGCTTTTTCCAAAACAACATCGAGACACCTGCTCACTAACTACCGTTAGTTTTCTCGTTAAGTTGGCTCGTCCTTGAGGGTAGTATTGTCATTTCACTGTTCATAATTAATTCACCTGACTATTTTGCGTTCCCATTGCACGACTTTATTTCAGTGGCTTAACTTCCGAAACGCACATCCTATTTAGTCAAACTCACTTATCACTACACACACTCCCCCAACACACACTCTTAAGATAAGCTCTAATTCCTCATTTCCTTAACGATGAACATGTCTCATTGTTTTGACCTCGCACTTGTACTCCATTGTGCTAACAGAAATTATGCTTGGCCATTACTAGATAGAGATTCTTTAAGATATGCAACATGCACACGATTTGATGAACATGTCCCAAAAGATTACTAATATGGTCGGTCGTAGGAGGAGCTGATTGTTGAACTTCGAAACTTCCCACGCTCGAGAAATGCAAGGGACAATACAAAGAAGCTTATGAGACTCCAGACTATTGATTTGCGTAGGGCAAAGGAGTTGATGAGGATGGTTAGGCAAATTTATGACAAGATTCTTGAGAAGATTGAGTTTGCTGTGAGGTAGAGGTTTACGTGGGGAGGTTGGTTGATGGAGGTTGGGATGTGTTTCTTTTGTTTATGATGAATGTAGGTACTAAGTAGGGGTTGGTGACTTGGAGTTATTTTGTTGTTGTTTCCCCGAGCATGATGTAGGTGTAGATAGGGGTTGTGGTTTCCCCTATCTTAAAATTGTAAAAATATGGTTGTGGTTAATAAATGAAATGGGTCGTTTGATCCAGATTTTCATTGTATAATATGTTCATAAAATGCTTTTACCGTTTTAGTGTCTTTGATTAGTATCACAAATACAAACATGAAAGTCACATTAATCAAACCATAAGACACAAAGAAAAACATGAAAATGGCATTAATCAAACCATAAAACACAATGGATTAGGACTTAAGCCTTTTGAACAATGGATTAGGACTTAAGATAGGTGATGCAAAACAGAGTAGTGATAGTAGTGAACCATCCTATGGACACTGGAAATATGCATTACTGCAAATTACATGAATTGGCCTCCTGAATGATACCTATCTCTTCCTGTTTTGATGCTATATCAAGTACCAGTGATCAATGTAAATAGAAAACATAGTATCTTCTTGTTCATATAGAGAGGTAATATAGTTTTCCTGATGAACAAGGTGATCTTATATTAATCAACCAATAGTTACATCAATAAAAATAGAAGTGGCTTGGACAAGACCAAGACCATGATACAACTATACTAATATAACTCTGATCATGAGACATATCTAATAGAACATACTACTAAGTCTGATACAACAAAAGCCACTAAACTGATAGAGCATACCCATCCACGGTGTTCTTGTTTTGAATGAAGTTTCTTGGATTCTTTTGCTTGATGTGTCCTACACTTTCTTCTTCTTCACACTCTCACTAGGTCGGGAGATCTACAATCGTCTATTTCAATACATTCTTCTTCACGATCTTTAGGTGGTGTTCTTGTCCCACTTCCATCTCTACTACCCACCGCACCACCCCTATAGTTATGTTTCCACTCTAACACAAAGTGATGAGCATGAAGGCGCTGTCGGGTCAAGGAAACTTCCTTTTCTTCGAGCAAATTTTTAACCTCCTAGGCAAGTGAACCTAATCATTGTAGTGTAGTATGGAATAGGAATGCTAGTAAGAAATATATGACGAAGGTGGGGTTGAGGATGATTCTTTTTTTTTTTTTTTTTTTTTTTTTTTTTTTAATTCTTTTTATGGTTTTTAGAAAGCTAATGTAAATATCTCGGGGCAATTGGTTTGGTGGTGGTACTTCTACCGATTACTCTACTTTAACTAATTATCTAATTACTACGGGTAGCTATGTCTAATTGAGGTGTGCTCGTATGATGATTAAAGATGTGTTCACTTAGATACTATTACTCCCTAGTTATCTTTTATTGGTCGGTTGAGTTGTCACGTCCTTTATCTAAACGCGTTGTATTCCTAAAGGTCGTAGGGTATGCGTGGTCCCTAGTTCTCTGAGGTTATCTCTCGTATATGACTCACGGAGTCGGCAAGCCTAAGCTATTTCATCCATGAACCATATCATCATGAAGCATACTCAAGCATTAAATACAACGAAGATGTCTAGTTGCACTCCTAAGCCAATTTCAATTAAGACAAGAAACAACCTGACAATAATCAATAACTAGGTTTCATAGATTTAAGCAAACACACAAGTAATTTAGCTAGACATGATAGACAAGCAAGCATATACACAATCAATCGAATATGAGATAGACATAATGATAATTTGGATTAATAAACTTATCACGATGTGTAAAATAGGGCATGGGACCCTAAAATACTATCCAAGTCGGACTACAACTGAGTTAGGGTTTTTCTCCAAAAGTCTACCTCTTGAAATACAGAAAAATCAAATTCTATATATAGATTTACAATCGCGACGGCGTCACCTTTTGCATGGGACGCCGTCAGGTCACCGTCATTAGGGTTTTGTCTGGGCCAAGTCATCGATGGGACGACGTCACTTTAGAGTTGTGACGCCGTCGGTATTTAGTTGAGACGTCGTCTTGATTCTAGATCTAGGCCTTTCTGGAGTGAAAACTGTGAGTGACGCCCTCCATAATTAAAGCGTGATGCCGTCAGGTTATATGACCAGAATTTTCACTGAGCCGTCCCATGCATGTTTTGATCAAGTCTTCATAGAGGGACGGCGTCGCCCTTGGATGGGACGCCGTCAGGTTCTGCTGATCATTCTTGAGTGGCTTCGATCTTGACTTTGCCATTTTCTTCATGTATTTGCTCATTTTCATCCAAATGTGCTTCATTCCATCATTTTGCTTCCAAAAGACCTAAAAAGTAAAAAGGAACGAAATTAAGTAGTAACGGATATAAAATGTGTCGAAACAGGGCTTAAATGACCCCTAAAAGCGTACGTTTTAAATCCTTATCAAATATCCCTACACTTGGTATTTGCTTGTCCTCAAGCAAATGTGTTTTTGACCAATCAATTTATAAGTTAGGGGGCATGAAGCATTGGTTTAAAATAGTTTACAACAAGTAAAAGTACCACAATAGTCATAACAAGCACGGAAATTATACACTAGCACCTCACAACTGGTGTTTGGATTCTATCATCTCTCAGGTTTATATGAAATATAATATGAATGGAAATGGAAGATAAACACTCATTATCTGGCATAGTACATAGATTACCATAAGCTTGAGAATAGATCAAACCTTCATCGATTTGGCATAAGCACCTAGGAACAACTATCTAAGAGGTCTTTACAAGGGTTGTAACGTTAGGCTTAGGGTAGGGAAACAAAGGGTTTTGTTGGATAGGGGATATTTAGTGGTTGCAAGTCAAAAATCTTATGTTACAAGCATGTAAAGCGTGGCGTTGCTAAGCCAAGACTTGACTCACTTAGACTAGATAACCTGAAACAAAACAAACATAAATTTAAAAAACATAAACATAAAGATAGATGTAGGATGGTAGCCCGCGGATGTTTTTCTTCATTTTTTTTGAACATTTTTTTTCATACATTTTTACTCTACCATCCTCTACGATAACATTAAAATATAAGGGATTTATAGGAACATCCCTACACTTGAGTTTTTATTTCTCTAACACTAATTGGCCCGATTTGAAAAGATCAAAACACTTGGAGTATTTAATTACTTTGACAAAGGGAATTTAAATTTATCGTTCTTTCCCGTTACTCCATAACATATTACTTTTTACCCATGAGTCCCAATCGTCCCAAAACTGTGTACAAAAGATATGACTCGACTTAGCAAGCATGCAAGTAACTAGATATTTGAACTAAGGGTTTAGTAATGATTACAATAATGCACTAAAGATGAGTGCATACAAGGTAGGCTAAGGCGATTTGGGTGTACATTTGGGGGTGGATTGTAAACAATGCTCTTCATTGATATTCCGGAAAACTGAAACATCACGAGAACCGCGAAAAGGATAGGCTCTGAGGGGTTAACTAGGGGTATCGTGTACTAAAGATGAGTACATCGCAAGGGTGTGGGGTAATTACTCAACCGATGTGAAAGATGTAATTATAGTACATGTTTCAAACAAGGGTTATCCTAATGCCTCTTATCATTTAGTTACTCTTAACTACACAAGTGTAGTCTCACTAGCGATCTCGGGATGCATCACAAAACAAGTTCTAGAATCTATTATACTACCGGTACACTCTCTAAGAATTAAAGGTGAATGCTTTTATTCCTAAAGATCTAGGGGCGAACCTCACATTTTTGGGGTGGAATTTGAGTGGTAAACAGTTTTTGTGCTAGTCATATAATTCGTATCCATGAGACGCTTTATTAAGACTAAAGTTTAGCTCATAAATGTCATAAAAATTTTTAAATTTGGCGCTAAAATTGCCCTAACGAATATTTCTCATAATTTATTACACAAATTACCAAGAACAAGACAAATGATCAAGTGAGTGAATAGTTTCTAAGTTTCCGATTTATTCTCCCTCCCTACACCTAAACTGAACATTGTCCCCAATGTTCTCCGAAAGTATCAAAGTTATAATAAAGGAAGGTAAGTAAGGAAAAGAAACTAGTACTCCCCTGATTAGCTATGTAGGATACGTGTGAAGTTGCGGTTAAATTCTTTTCCAAGAAGAATGCATGAGTAATAAGATTCATCTAATTTGTGTTTCTTCTTCTTGCCAAATATAACCTGCACACTTATAAAAAAACAAACGAAACATTCGCATAAAATCAGCGGTAAAATTATATATGACACAAAACTACACTAGAAAACAAGTAAGATATAATGCTTGTGGAATGGATGTTTGCATTTTTCCGGAAAATTAAGACCGGGAATTTCCAAAATTTATAAGTTGCATGTAAAACGAAAAACCGACTAATCTATTTCTACATAGCCTGACGTCGTCAGGCTTTAATCCTGACGCCATCAAGTTGTCCTGACAGAAAGTGGTCTGCTGCGTTTTTCTGGAAAAATTACATCTTTAAAACCTGGAAAAATTCCTGCAAAACATCCATTATGACTCGATACAAGCATTTGACTCTAACAAACACACATATATATCAATTTCAATAGTTGAAATTCTCATGTTCATGTTCTTCAACAACGTATGTGATCTTCGCTACCACTTATCTTTTTGTAAAATACCTTTATATGTAATTAAGACGAGGTTAAAGACAAAATAAAGCATTTTCACAAAGTCTAACATGAGAATAAACAACAATGAAAAAGATATAAGACACACAAAAATTGAAAAACAAAACAAGCAAACAATTAAGCATGGGTTGCCTCGCACGAAGCGCTTTTCTTTATTTATGAGTCTTGTAGCTAGACTCGAAGTCGTGCTCCTATTTTTCGTATATCTTAGATGCCCATTCGAATGCCTTGACTCTTCCTTCATCACGAATGTATTCGGGGCCTAACTCTAGACAAGTGGTGTAGTGAACTTTATCCTTACAATCAACCTCAAAAGCCGGAATATTGTCCACATCTAGCTCACCAATGCCTTTAAACCTTTTATTTTTGTAGGGCATTACATATTTAACACATTCGGTCTCATTTGAGAACTTGGCTATTCCTTCCTCATGATCATAAATCATCATGGATTCCTCAATAAATGGTCTTCCAAGTATCACATCTCCTAAGAATCCATCAATGATACCCTTAACATCTTCCAAGATCATGAAATCACACCTATATGTGAAATTACCTACAAAGACATGCAATCCTCTAGCTCTCCCAACATAGTTACTTACTTTCCTAGGATAGAAGGGATCTCTCCTAGGTCCTAGCTTTTCTCTTATGATCCAATTGTAATAGAGCTTAGACATTATGTTCATGGGTGCCTTATAGTCTATGTAAGTGTGATCCCTATACAAGTACCAATCATGCATGGTATCTTAATGTTTCTAGGGTCACCCTTTTTTATGCATGGCTCGAAAGGTGGTCGCGTGTTGTTAACTACGTTATAGTGATAGGCGATTTCCTTTCCATTAGGGTATGACTTGAAATACTTATTAAGTTCCTCTTCCTCATTACCCTCCATAAATTCTAATACTTTATAATCTCCTTCCCCAATTTCATCATCCAAATCATCACTCGTGGTTGAATTACTATCTAAAGTACAAGTTGTTTCTTTAAGGGCTTTCTCAAGTGCACTTTCAATTATCCTATTCAATTTCTTAAGTTCTCCAATTTCATTAAAGATACGAGCGCGAAGTTGGTTGGCATAATTCGGATCAAGTGGTGGGTTTTGTGGCGGATGGTTGTTTGGTGGGTTATTACCTTCTATGATGAAAAGTGACAAGGTTACGAACAAAAACACAAAGAAGGGGGATAGACTACAAGGAAGCTAATGAAAATGAGAAAAAATCTTACTTGATAAGGATAAAGCAAGGGAACCTAAACTAGATAGAGATCTAACTAGCTATTCTATTCCCTGGCAGCGGCACCAAAAACTTGATGCACGCGAAGGCGCGTTCGGGGTCTAGGAAAATTCCTTTTCTTCGAGCAAGTTTTTCAACCTCCTAGGCAGTGAACCTAATCATTGTAATGTAGTATGGGGTAAGCTTCGGGGATTGATATCGTTCTCTTGGGGAATAGGAATGCTAGTAAGAAATATATGATGAGAAGGTGGGGTTGAGGACGATTTTATATATATATATTTTTATGGTTTTTTAGAAAGCTAATGTAAATATCTCGAAGCAATTGGTTTGGGGGAGGTACTTCTACCGATTACTCTACTTTAACTAATTATCTAATTACTACGGGAAGCTATATCTAATTGAGGTATGCTCGAATGATGATTAAAGATGTGTTCACTTAGATACTATTACTCCTTAGGCATCTTTTATTGGTCGGTTGAGTTGTCACGTCCATTATCTTAACGCGTTGTATTCCTAAAGGTTGTAGGGTATGCGTGGTCCCTAGTTCTTTTAGGTTATCTCTCGTATATGACTCACGGAGTCGGCAAGCCTAAGCTATTTCATCCATGAACCATATCATCATAAAGCATACTCAAGCATTAAATACAACGAAGATGCCTAGTTGCACTCCTAAACCAATTTCAATTAAGACAAGAAACAACCTAACAATAATCAATAACTAGGTTTCATAGATCTAAGCAAACACACAAGTAATTTAGCTAGACATGATAGACAAGCAAGCATACACACAATCAATCGAATATGAGATAGACATAATGATAATTTGGATTAATAAACTTATCTCGATGTGTAAAATAGGGTATGGGACCCTAAAATACTGTCCAAGTTGGACTACAACTGAGTTAGGGTTTTTTCTCCAAAAGTCTACCTCTTAAAATACAAAAAAATCTAATTCTATATATAGATTTACAATCGCGACGGCGTCACCTTTTGCATGGGACGCTGTCAGGTCGCCGTCATTAAGGTTTTGTCTGGGCCAAGTCATCCATGGGACGGTGTCACTTTAGAGTTGTGACGCCGTCGGTCTTTAGTTGAGACGCCGTCTTGATTCTAGATCTAGGTCGTCTAGAGATAAAATTGTAAGTGAAGCCCTCCATAATTAAAGCGTGACGCCGTCAGATTATATGACCAGAATCTTCACTGAGCCGTCGCGTGCATGTTTTGATCAAGTCTTCATAGAGGGACGGCGTCGTCCTTTGGATGGGACGCCGTCAGGTTCTGCTGATCATTCTTGAGTGGCTTCGATCTTGACTTTGCTATTTTCTTCATGTATTTGCTCGTTTTCGTCCAAATGTGCTTCATTCCAGCATTTTGCTTCCAAAAGACCTAAAAAGTAAAATGGAACGAAATTAAGCAGTAACGGATATAAAATGTGTCGAAATAGGGCTTAAATGACCCCCTAAAAGCGTACGTTTTAAATCCTTATCAATAAGCCTATAACACCACCACTTATAGCTACTGCACCACCACCTCCACCAGCTGAAACAATAACTCTGCCTTAGTAAGCATGCCTTTAATAAGAATACCACATACTTTCTCCTCTAGGTAGCCTTGCATCAAAAGTTAAACTAACCATATTTTGTTCTTCCAAATAACAGCCAACGCATGTCATTTTAGCTGATTCGCTGATGTCATCCAACACCCCTACGTGTGTAATATTAATAGCCATATTGTTTCTCTTTATTTTTTTTAGTTGAAGGGTGTGTCATTTCTATGTTGGAAGGAATATTTACTTCACTATACTAGTTGGTAGGAGAATTTACTTCAAGCGTAACACACATTCTTTCTAACCTACTTTGAAAATAACTCATGGTACCTTTTGTGTAGGAAAATATAGTGTTAGTCTACTTTGAAATATACCCGTTTGACTTTCATTGTGTGAGGTAAAGGAGTATTAACTTCTCACAAGTTCACACAAACCTACCCATCTCATCAACTTATTTACTTCTCACAATTTCACACAAACCTACCCATCTCATATCATCAACCTTTCTTTTCAGCTTTACATAAAAAATGATTTGAACAGGCTCAAAATCAGTTAACCCAAATATACTAACTAGTTCAGACAACAAATCCATTAACACTTTATTCACCTTTTATGATGTACTAAACATCATATCCTCTTGATTGCTTTTCCAAAACTCAATTAAACTCAACCATTCAACCCACATCCATAATAGTCCGAGTGATGAGAAGGCAAGCAAGATATAACCCTCATTAACGCGCTCTTGGGGTCAAAGGAACTTCCTTTCGTCGAGAACCAAGTTTTTCAACACCCTAGGTTTTTCAACACCCAATGAACCTAATCGTTGTAGTGTAGTATTGGGTAAGCCCTGTATTGATATCGTTCTCTAGGGAATAGGAATGCTAGTAAGAAGTGTACTACGCTAAGGTTGAGGTTGAGGAAGATTATTTTTTATCTTTTATATTTTTAGAAAGCTAAGGGTAAAATCTCGGGTTTGATTTGGGGTTTGGTACTTCACCGATTACTCTACTATCTAATTATCTAAACTATGGGTAGTCTATGTCTATTGATGTGTGCTCGTATGATGATTAAAAATGTGTCTACCTAGATACTATTACTCCCTAGTTATCTTTTATTTGTGGTTGAATTGTCACGTCCTTATTCTTAACGTGTTGTGTTTTCTAAGGTCGTAGGGTATGATTTTCTCCCTAACTCTTTGAGATTACCTTAAGGTTATTGCCTACGAAATCTCTAGGTTTCATAAACTAACTCTAAGGTTATCTTTGGATGTTTAACCTACAATTCCGCTACGTGATTCATAAGCTAAGGTTCACAAAGATTACTCAAGCATTCAAACACAACGATGGCCTAATGCACTCCTAAGCCAATTACAATTAAGATAAGAGACAACCAATCAATAATTAATAACTAGGTTTCATAGATCTAAGCAAACACACAAGAAATTTAGCCGGACATGTTAAACACGCAAGCATACACACATTCAATCGAAGACATAATGAAATCAATGAAGTAAAACACTTATCTTGATGTAAAATAGGTATGAGAACCCTAAGATATCGTCCAAACCGGACTACAATCGCTTTTAGGTTTTACTCCACAAGTCTACCTCTTAAAATTCGAAAATTCGATTTCTATATATAGTTTTACATTCGCGACGCCGCTTTATAGTGGGATGCCGTCGCCGATCGTCATTAGGGTTTCGTCTTGCCAAGTAATAGTTGGGACGGCGCCACGTTGTGGTTGTGACGCCATTGGCTTCAAGAGGACGCTGCGTCGACTCGGATCTAGGCCGCCCGGGATGAAAAGTCTTCATGACGCCCTTCCTCTTCAAAGCCCGACGTCAGTGTAATTTAGCAAAAAGTCCTTCGAGCCGACACAAATTTAATTACTTATAGAGGACGGCGTCGCCTTTGATTTGGGACGCCGTCACGACTTCAATTTCAAAGCTTGAGTGTCTTCGATCTTGACTTAGCCATTTTCTTCATATATTCTCCTTTTCGTCCAAATATGCATCATTCCAAAGATTTTGCTTCCAAGAGACCTAAAAGTGAAAAGGAACGAAATTAAGCAAGAACGGATATAAAAGTGGGCGATTAAGGGCTTAAATGACCCCTTAAAAGTGTACGCTTTAAATCCTTATCAAATATCCCTACACTTGGTATTTGCTTGTCCTCAAGCAAATGTGCTTTGGCCAATCAATTTATAAGTTAGGGGCATAAAGCATTGGTTTAACATAATTCACAACAAGTAAAAGCACCGCAATAGTCATAACAAGCACATAAATTATATACTAGCACCTCACAAGGGTGTTTGATTCTCTCATCTCTCGGTGTATATGAAATATAGTAAATGGAAATGGAAGATAAACACTCATTAACCGGTCATAGTACATAGATTACCATAGGCTTGAGACTAGATCAAACCTCTACCGCTTTGGCGTAAGCACCTAGGAACAACTATCTAAGAGGTCTTTTAGAGGGTTGTAACGTTAGGCTTACGGTAAGGAAACAAAGGGTTTGGTTGGATAGGCTATTTAGTGGTGGCAAGTCAAAAATCTTATGTTACAAGCATGAAAAGAATGGCGTTGCTAAGCCAAGACTCGACTCACTAAACTCTAGATAACTTTGAAGCAAACATACATAAATATAAAGATAGTTGTAGGATGGTAGCCCGTATGTTTTTTTTTTTTTTTTGTTTTTTTCAACACTTTTTTTTTTTTTTTTTTTTTTTTTTTGGCATACACTTTTACTCTACCATCCTCTACGATAACATCAAAATATAAGAGATTTATAGGAGCATCCCTACACTTGAGTTTTTATTACTCTAACACTAATTTGACCCGAATTGAAAAGATCAAAACACTTGGAGTACTTTATTACGTAAATAAAGGAATTTGAATTTAACGTTCTTTCCGCCACTCCATAAAATTTTACTTTACCCATGAGTCCCAATCATCCCAAAACTGTACAAAAGATATGACTCGACTTAGCAACCATGCAAGTAACTAGATAATTGAACTAAGGGTTTAGTATGATAACAATAATGCACTAAAGGTGAGTGCATACAAGGTAGGCTAAGGCGATTTGGGTGTACATTTGGGGTGGATTGTAAACAATGCTCTTCATTGATATTCGAAAACCGAAACATCATGAGAACCGCGAAAAGGATAGGCTCGAGGGGTTAACTAGGGGTATCGTGTACTAAAGATGAGTACAACGCAAGGGTGTGGGGAATTACTCAACCGATGTGGAAGAAGTAATTATAATACGGTATCAAACAAGGGTTATCCTAATGCCTCTTATCATTTAGTTATTCCTAACTACACAAGTGTAGTCTCACTAGCGATCTCGGAATGCATCACAAAACAAGTTCTAGAATCTATTATACTACCGGTACACTCTCGAAGCATTAAAGGTGAATGCTTTAATTCCTATATATCTAGGGGCGAACCTCACATTTTTGGGGTGGAATTTGAGTGGTAAAAGGTTTTTGTGCTAGTCATATAACTCCTATCCATGAGACGCTTTATTAAGACTAAAGTCCCACCCGTACATGTCATGAAATTTTTTAAATTTGGTGCTAAAATTGCCCTAACAAATATTTCTCATGGTTTATTACACAAATGAAATAGGACAAGACAAATGATCAAGGATAAGCATAGTTTCAAAGTTCCCGTTTTATTCTCCCTCCCTACACTTAAACTGAACATTGTCCCCAATGTTCCCCGAAAGTATCAAAGTTATGATAACGGAAGGTAATTAAAAGAGAAAGAAACTAGTACTCCCTTGATTAGCTCGGTAGGATCCGTGTGAAGTAGTGGTTAAATTCTTTCCCAAGAAGAATGTACACGTGATAAGCTTCATCCTATATTATGTTTCTTCTTCTTGATAAATAAAACCTGCACACTTTAAGAAAATAGACGAAACATTCGCGTAAAATCAGCGGTAAAATTATACATGACTCTACTACACTAGGATATAATGCTTGTGGAATGGATGTTTGCAGATTTTCTAGAAAATTAAGACCTGATAATTTTCAAAAATTTATAATTAGCACGTAAAACGAGAGAAAGTTTATAAGTTGTTTCGCTCCTCCCGACGTCGTCAGTTCTAATCCGACGCCGCTAGGTTATCCCGACAGAAACCGGTCTCTGCATTTTTTCGAAAAATTTCGAAAAATTACACCTTTAAAACTGGAAAAATTCTCGCAAAACATCCATTATGACTCGATACAAGCATTTGACTCTAACAAACACACATATATATCATTTTCAATAATCGTAGTTCTCATGTTCACGTTCTTTTAAAAACGTGTGTAATCTTCACTACACTTATCCTTTTTGTAAAATACCTTTATATGTAATTGAGACGAGGTTAAAGACAAAATAAAGCATTTTCACAAATTCAAACATGAGAACAAACAATAATGAAAAGATATATGATAAACAAACAAGCAAACAATTAAGCATGGGTTGCCTCCCATGAAGCGCTTTTCTTTATTTATGAGTCTTGTAGCTAGACTCGAAGTCGTGCTCCTACGTTCCTATGTAAGTAAGTTTATCCTCAAGAATGTCATAGGGATCAAACTTATCTTTTAAGTTCCTAGTGGTACGCTTAGTCCGGTATGCCTTTTTAAACTTTTCTCCATCCGGGTCATAGATTGTCATCCTAATGTGCCATTCTCCATTTCCATCATTAGGTGGTCTATCCCAATTCCAATTATGCTTAGGCTTCTCACTCTCAACTTTCCACTTATTTATGTTAAGATTAACGGGAAAGGTTCCTAAGAACTCGGTCATCTTCCTAAACACTAAGGCATCCTCGAACGGGTTCACTTCCACGTCCCTAGTCAATTCTTGCTCATGGAAAGTTGAATTACTAACAAAGGCCTCTTCTAGATAGAAAGGTCGTTGAGGACCTACAAAATTTTTATTAGTCCAAGGTCCATATCTAGATGGTGTTTTATCTAACATGATCTCGTAGGGAATTTCTTCCTCTTTGTAGTAGACATGTTTTTTGACATCATAAATTGACCTAGCACTCCCATCTCCTACCACTATCTTAGACATTTTACAATCAATTATGGCACTAGCGGTAGCTAAGAATCCTCTTCCTACTAACAATGGGCATGTCGGGTCTTTATTGATGTCTAGGACATGGAAATCCGCCAAAAGAGTCAATTGACCTACGTGCACTACCATGTCTTTTATTATCCCTACCGGATATGCCATACTACCGTCCGCTAGACCTAAGATGGTTTACGTTGGTTCTATCTTACCTAGGTTAAGGCTTTTATGGAGGACAACGGAAGAAGATTGATGCTTGATCCTAAGTCGGCTAAAGTGTCGAAGGTTTGGAATTTCCAAGCCTACACGGAAGAATGAATAGCCGGGATCATCTATTTTCTTAGGTAACTTATTTTGCACAAATGCGGACCCACGCTCTCCTAATTTAAGTTCTTGCTCATATTTTTCTTTTAATGCATTATAATAAGGCGATGAGCCAAGACTTCAAGAACCGGTTTTTCTTGGTGGAGTTCCTTGTACTCTCTTCTAGATTAGGTATGGGTTCTTGGTTGATGGGTTTCTCAAGAGTTGGTTGGACCAATGGTTCGGGTCCTTGGTACTTCATGAGGATCGCTTGAACCCGTGTTGATGGCGTTGACCGGTGAACTTTCGGTGTGAAGGGCATGGATATGCACTCTCCCAAGGTGAGCAAGAACATGAAGTCGATGAAATCGAATTCACTTTTGGGTTCTTTATAGTGTCACTCGGGAGTGCTCCAACTTCCCGGTCGTTGAAGGCTTTTAAGAGGGCATCGAGCTTGTTTGTCATCTCGCCTTGTCGTTGCTTGAAATCGGCTTCAAGCTTAGTCAATCGAGTTTCTTGAGATGACATGAACCTAGACACAATTGCCTCAAGACTAGTGGAATTCCCGGTATTTGAAGGGTTGGACCTATTGGGTGGACTAGATGAGTTTTGGGGCGGGTTTGAGTTTTTGCTCCACCTAAGGTTAGGGTGATTTCTCCACAAGGGGTTGTAGGAATTTCCTAAGTTGTTTTGTTCGGGCTTGAAAGTGTACCACTTCTCTCCCGCTCCGTCAGTACGCGTGGAGACGTAGTCCGCAAAAGCTTTTTCGGGGAGTCTTGTGCAATCACGAGTGTCGTGGGGACCACTACATAACTCACAAGGTAGAGTGATTTTGCTCACTTGGTGCGAAGACTTAGGATTCTCGTAGGAGCTCATTAGGAATTTGACTTGATCTTCAAGTTCGAGCATCTTACGATTGGAAGTTTGTGAGTCAATGGGAGGCAAGGAGATTGCCTTAATGGTTTTGGGCAACTCACGGGGGTCATTCCAACTTTCGTTGTCATAGAGGGCAAGGTCCTTAATTGTACCCCACGATTCCTCCGCGGTGAGATCATTAAGTTTGCCACCAGCCTCTTGGTCGATGGATTGCTTAGTTGAGAAGTTGACATGATCGTAAAAGATTTGAACTTGAAGCCAAAGATCTATGCCGTGATGAGGGACTTTATGGAGCAAGTCCTTGAATCGAGTCCATGCCTCGTAGAGAGATTCACCTTGACGTTGTTGGAACATCAAGATTTCATTCCTAAGTTTAGTAGTTCTCCCCGGTGGGAAAAATTGGGCAAGGAAACGAGTGGTGAGATCATCCCAACTTGAGATGGATCCGGCGGGAAGTCGCTCAAGCCAATTACTAGCTTGGTCCCGTAGAGAGAATTGGAAGAGACGAAGCGCGTGGTCTCCGTGTGGTAGCATCAAGGTCGATGGAATCAACGATTTTAAGGAAATCCTTGAGATGTCGATTAGGATCTTCGAATGAAGTCCATGGAATGCACATCCGCTTTGCACCAACCGGATGGTGTCGGATCGCAGGTCGTAGTTTGAGCTTGATCGGGAGCTCAATAGTGTTCCTATAGCCATGGTGGCTTGGTCTAGAGTATTCACCAAGAGTACGGCCTCTTGGCGGGTCAATGATTAGCGACGGTTATCACCTTCCATGATGAAAAGTGATGGGGCTACAAACAAATTCACGAAGAAGGGGATAGACTACGAGGAATCTAAAATGAGAAAAATCTTACTTGATAGGAATCAAGCAAGGGAACCTAAATGAGATAGAAATCTAACTAGCTATTCTATTCCAAGGCGCCTAAAAACTTGATGCGCATATAACGCGCTCGGGGTCAAAGGAACTTTTTTCGTCGAGCAAGATTTTCAACACCCTAGGCAAGTGAACCTAATCATTGTAGTGTAGTATTGGGTAAGCCCTCGGTATTGATATCGCTCTCTAGGGAATAGAAATGCTAGTAAGAAGTGTACTACGCTAAGGTTGAGGTTGAGGAAGATTATTTTTATCTTTTTATATTTTTAGAAAGCTAAGGTCAAATTTCGGGTTTGATTTGGGGTTTGGTACTTCACCGATTACTCTACTATCTAATTATCTAAACTATGGGTAGTCTATGTCTTTGATGTGTGCTCAGATGATGATTAAAATGTGTCTACCTAGATACTATTACTCCCTAGTTATCTTTTATTGGTGGTTGAATTGTCACGTCCTTATTCTTAACGCGTTGTGTTTTGTAAGGTCGTAGGGTATGCTTTTCTCCCTAACTCTTTGAGACTACCTTAAGGTTATTGCCTACGAAATCTCTAGGTTTCATAAACTAACTCTAAGGTTATCTTTGGATGTTTAACCTATAATTCCGCTACGTGATTCATAAGCTAAGGTTCACAAAGATTACTCAAGCATTCAAACACAACGATGGCCAAATGCACTCCTATGCCAATTACAATTAAGATAAGAGACAACCAATCAATAATTAATAACTAGGTTTCATAGATCTAAGCAAACACACAAGAAATTTAGCCGGGCATGTTAAACACGCAAGTATACACACATTCAATCGAAGACATAATGAAATCAATGAAGTAAAACACTTATCTTGATGTAAAATAGGGTATGAGAACCCTAAGATACTGTCCAAACCGGACTAAATCGTTTTTGGTTTTTACTCCAGAAGTCTACTTCTTAAATTTCTGAAAATTCGATTTCTATATATAGTTTTACATTCGCGACGGCGTCGCCTTATAGGTGGGACACCGCCGATCACCGTCATTAGGGTTTCTTCTTGGCAAGTAATAGTTGGGACGGCGTCACGTTGTGGTTGTGACGCCGGGTTCAAGAGTGACTTCCTCCGATTATGGATCTAGGCCGTCGGGATGAAAAGTCTTCGTGACACCCTTCCTCTTCAAAGCTCGACGTCAGTGTATTTTAGCAAAAGTCTACCGAGCCATCACAAATTTAATTACGATAGAGGATGGCTTCGCCTTTGATTGTGACGACGCCAACTTCAAATTCAAAGACTTGAGTGTCTTTGATCTTGACTTAGCCATTTTCTTCATATATTCACTCATTTTCGTCCAAATATGCATCATTCCAGCATTTTGCTTCCAAGAGACCTAAAAAGTGAAAAGGAACAAAATTAAGCAGTAACGGATAAAAAAATGGGCGATTAAGGGCTTAAATGACCCCTTAAAAGTGTACGTTTTAAATCCTTATCAATAAGAAAATTAAAAATGACTCATAGATGAAGTATAATACAGTAACATACCAAGATCTGCATACTCTTCCTTCCCCTGTCTCTTCCTTAAGCTCCCAACAGGCCTTCCCTCTTCCTTTCCCTATGTTATTATACGAACCATACTTGGCAATAACTTGACCACACGGCTTTTCAGATGATTGCTCCCCCCAGTTATCAAAGACTTTCCCTTATCGTTATTTGCCATAGATGGTTTGGATATGTGTAGCGAATGGATAACTGAGTTGTGTCGATTTCATTTTATGTTTCATCTAGGGTTTTACTGTTAATTATTGGTTTGAAAGTATGTTAAATGGGGTTGTTTTAGCACTTATTGTTTTCTGTAAAATTAAGTTATATTTTGCAAATATTGTCCTTGAAATAAGTTGCGGAAAATAAAGTATAATTGGCGGGAGAGAGAGAGAGACGCCAAGACCAAACAATGAAATGACAATACTACCCTCAAGGACGAGACAACTTAACGAGAGTTAGTGAACAATGCCTCTCAAAGGGTCGTTTTGCAAAAACGTAAACATTAGTGGTTTTTGCAACAAAATTTGTCTGGGTGTAATCCTTGCGTTTTCGGAATACATTAGGGACAAAATTTGCAATTTACCTTTTATTTTAAAAGTATACATCACAATAACTCCAACTATATATATATATATATATATATATATATATATATATATATATATATATATATATATATATATATATATATATATATATATATATATATATATATATAGTTAGGATCAAATAAGAAGATTACTTAAAATAAGAAGGAATAAGAAGAACTATAACCTCAAATCCGAGATGCACCGAATTAAATTAGATGCATCCATATAATCTTACATGCATTATAACGCACCATAGTGTGTTTTCTAGCTTTTAATCAGATGCATATACGTATATTAGATGCATTTCATGATTTCTCTTGTTTTTTGTTCCTCTGCACGTGTCGAAATCATGAAAATCAATTTGCACCATCTATACGTCAAATTAACTTTCGAAACTCAAGATGTTGCATCTATATGAATAGAAATGCATCTAATGCAAGTCGTTGCATCTCAAATGCGTGGTTTTGGTCACTTCTCACCACTTCTTATTTTAATTTACTTCACATCGATCCCTACTCTCTCTCTCTCTCTCTCTATATATATATATATATATATATATAGGCTCGTTCCATCGAGAAGGTTTTTATTTTGAGAAGATTGAGAAATCTTCGTTTGAGTAAATTGATTCATGTTTTTATTTGATTCACAAGTAAACATCATTTTATAGTGAATCGAATCTATAAATCACAAATTTGATTCACAAATCATTATTAAAATCGAGTTATGATGATGATTCATTAAATTTGTATGATGATTCAAGATTCTACATATATCGCAAAATCGAGAGATTTTTAATATTGATTCAAATTTTTTACACATTTTGAATTTTAATCACATTTAAATGAGTTGTACACTTGAAAAACATGAATCAAAGTTAAAAATCTATCGCTTTTGAAAACCTTCTCAATCTTCTCAAAATAAAACCTTCTCAATCGATCCGATTCGTGGACTAATGGTTCGGTGGAGTGGTGGTTCACCAACTCACCGAAAGGTCGTAATATGTTTAATAAGTCTTTTCAGATTTATTATGTTACATATGTATCGAATCTTTTATGTGCAGGATGATGATGTTGCGTGGTGGGTTGACTCGTGCAGCAGTTCATGTGTGCAAAGATAGAAAGTGGTTCAAGACTTATGAGTCAACGAATGATGGTTCTATTCTTCACATGGAAATGAGGTAACAACCTTGGTGCATGGTCGTGGTTGTGTAGATCTTAAGTTTAGTTCGGAAAGATTGTAACTTTGTTTAATGTTATTCATGTTCCCGATATCGGGAAGAACTTGGTTTCAATTAGTGTTTTGAATAATCATGGATATAAACAAGTTATTGAATCGATAAATTTGTTCTTTCTAAATGTGGTGTTTTTATTGGTTTTGGTTATTTATGTAATCAAATGTTCGGACTTAATGTTACCAACGATAGTGTTATTTTAGCTTTTGTGACCACATATGACTGATCGACTCTACCCTTTGGCATGCTACACTTGGCCATGTTCACTATAAAAGAATGCAAGATATGTCTAGGATGGTTTAATCCTCGCTTTTGACATGGACACCTAAAAGTGTAAAACTTGCATGTTGACCAAGATAACCAAGAAACCCTTTCGTGGTATTAGTCGTGAGACTAAGATCTTGAGCTTATTCACGATGACTGTGTGATTTGCATGCCACTCCTTCTTTGGGAAATAAGAAGTAATTTGTGACATTTATTGATGATGCTTCTAGATTTTGTTATGTCTATCGTTACATACCAAGGATGAAGCATTAGATAAATTCAAAGTGTTTAAAATCAAGTTGAATTACAACTGGGTCTTTGATCAAAAGATTAAGGACCGATAGGGAGGTGAGTACATGGATACTCAAGACTTTCATCTGTTGGAATAATCCATGAAACGATCGCCCTTATACTCCTCAAAGAAATGGTATTTCGAAAGGAAAACAGGTGTCAAGGAGATGGTTAATTCCATGTTGTCCTATTCAGATCGAGTCAAGGGTTCGAGGTGAAGCTATGTTAACGACTTGCTATTTATTAAATAGGGTTCCCAACAAAAGGAACAAGGTTACCCTTATGAACTCGGACTAAAAGGAAACCCAACCTGAACTATCTCAAGGTTTGGGGTTGTAGGTCATTGTAAGACTCACGATCCAAAGCTAAAGACTTTGGGTGAAAGAGGCATTGATTGCATCTTTGTTGGATATGCGTAACATTCCAAGGCCTTTAGGTTCTATGTTATTGAACCTAATGAATGTGTTTCGCTTAACTCAATAATTGAATCAAAGGATGCGAGACTTTGATGAGAATAGATTCTCATCGGTCCCTAGACCAAGTCGAGGATTCCTAATGGAACTCATGACATTTGGTGTATCGGAGGTCCCGATGGTGAACCTTGATGGTCCCCGATGAGGTTGTGGTTCAACAACTCGAACTCGTGCTCGAAAAGAGCAAAGGGTCGTGACTCCAAAGTCATTTGGACCCGAGTTTCAACTATACTTGGTGAAGGAACAAGGGATGAGGTCTCGCACCAATACTCCTATATATATATATATATATATATATATTTATATATATATATATATATGGGGCCTTTATTTTGAGAACCCTGTTAAGTGCGAGAACTGCGAGAACCCCTTATGTACTCCTAGTAATGCATATTGTGCAACATATCAATGCAACATAGCATTTTTGAATTATTAAACCTTTTTATTTAATCCAAAAGGGTATAATAGTAAAATTCAATTTTATATTATTTTTGATTTTTTAAAATAAATAAATCCTTTTTTTTAAACATTCAATTTTCAGTTTTTTTTAATTTTTTATTTTGCCTTTTTTTTCTTTTTTTTTTTCTTTTATTATTATTTTTTGTTTTTTTTTTTTTTTTAGCTTTTTTCTCGAACATGCATGTTTAAAAACTGATTTAGTGCATATGTTTTTTTATGAATTAATTTTATTATTTTGGTTTTTGAAATAGTTTTTTCGACATACATGTTTTTCATAGTGAAGTGCATACATGTTTTCTAGATATGTAAGTTCATATGAAACCAAAACATACAACAAAATCTAATATCGATTGATATACAATTAAATACAAATTTCTAAGAAGCGTAAATACATGAATCTAATCAATCTATACACGTGTGTACAAGTAATATTTAACGCAAAATGATATATGTGCACTCCTTGTTATCAAGATTTTTAGAAGTCGGACATATATGCACACTGCATTTGTCAAAGTTCGAAGTTGGACATATGTGCACGCCATTTTCAATGTTTCAAGACGGACAAATGTGCACTCGTTGTCATCATTCTTTTAATTCAGCTACATCTGATACAAAGAAAAGAATAAAAATTAGGAAAAATAAACGCAAACTAATATACACACGTATAAACACATGTATGAGGGCTTACATATTTTTTTTACTTATGTTTTTGGAATAATATTTTTACAATTTATGTTTTTCAAATAGTAAAGTGCCTATGTGTTTTCTAGATAATTTAAATTTATCAGAAACCAAGAACATACATGTTAAATGCAAAATAAAGAAGCTATAAACCATTAAATTAAAATTATTTGTATAACCACGTTAAAAACATAAATGTTAAACCAAGAACATACATGTTAAATATATGTTAAACCAAGAACATGTTAAAAACATATATGTTAAACCAAGAACAAACATGTAAAAACATATATGTTTTTATACGAAAACATATATATTTTAAACGTCAACATCTATGTTTTATAGCACTATCGGTAACAATTTGCATCTTGGTGCATGATAATAGTCAAATAATCTTATCACATGAATGATGACATAAAAAAAAACCCAACCCAAATGCTTATATGTGTGTATCAGTTCTTATTGAAATGGTATATAGTGCAGATTACTTAGTTAGCATTTTTGTATCTTTAAGCATAGTAACATGTCATATGTTAAAGTTAAACACTTGAAATAACATTCTCAACACCATTACACTTACACAATTCAAATATAATATGTTCAAAATCTAACAACTATTATTATATGTCCTACATCATCATACATATTGTTGGTGTGGTGAGCCCAGTAGCAGGGTTAAGATAATCAATGTCAGCAGAAACCTGTAACAAGTCAGCATAAACAAATACCACTAGGTGGTTACCGGATATCACTTGAATCGTGATCACTTTCCAAAGTAAACTATTCGACCCTAATGCCCGGGTTACACGAATATCTACTGGGATAAGACCAAATGCGTTATGGAATTAGGCACACTTCTATAACCCTTGCGCTAATAAGTGTTTATGGTTTTCTGTGTGTCATTCATGCATAATCGATATCCTATTTATAGGACATTACTCTCACCGCTCAAATGGAATTATGAGGATTAATCGCCCATTAATCACCTCATAACTATCCCCATTATAGTCGTTAGTGGTTACATGACCAATTAAACGTGGTCATTAAGCGTTAGTAATCGCCATTTAGCAAGATGCTTTAACACTAGCGAGACTTTCATACCTCTAGCAAGATTTTCATAGCACTTCTTGGAAACATCGCTATCAAGAGAAACCACAAGCGAGACTTTCCACAAGCAAATTACTTTCCACATGCAAGACTTTTACTAGCACTACCAATACAAACCACTATTAGAGTCGTGGTGTTCATGGACCTTATGGGTGTACACTCTGCACCTCCTAACCCATTACAAGGTGTGAACTAATCCCACAAGTGCACTAAATTTTCCAACAATCCTCCCAAATTTAGTTCACTTCATTTGCATGAAAAATAAACATCAAGCAAAACATGTGCATAAACGAAATGTCCCGAGGATTGAATTTCCATCTTAGTAAATTACACGCTCAAATATTTGAGAATCAGGTGTTCTAAGAATTGAACCCTTCAACCCATTTGAATACCAAGATAAAATACACACAAGTTTTCAAACACTTAACAACTCCCGACACTATACAAGCCATGTGTCCATATCCAAATTCATAAATATTGTAAAAGCTAAAAGTCCAAAGCTTCTGAGCGGCAAAAATTCAACATTTACATAGGTGGTTCCTCTTAGTCATGCTCCCGCCAAGCACTTTTTCAAAGAAAATTAACCATTAAGAAGTAAAGACTTCATCCTCCTTTCAAGAGGTTCGAGCACAACCTTGGGATGTAAATAAACATGTGCTCCAATCCATCGAATGTTCGCCTTTCCACATTGAACTCAGCCCCAAGTTTCCTTAGGAGGAGTAGGTGTCCTAGCATTCAAAGGACTAAGTTGGACTTAAACCCATCCCTTTAGCAGACTTTATAACCAAGTCTCTAGCCAAACCCTTCGTCAAGTGATCGCCTAAGTTCGTTGAGATCTCACAAATCGTATAGATACCACCCCATTCATGATAAGCTCACGAATCATGCTATGTCCGACACCTAAGTGTCTAGACTTACCATTGTACATCCGCTATAAGCCTTAGCCAATGTAGTGCACTATCACACCGGATAGAAATCGGTGCTATAGGTTTAGGCCACAATGGAATCTCAAGAAGCAAGTTTTCAACCATTGACTTCTTTACCAAAGAAATGCTAGAGCCACAAATTCGATTCCATTGTTGAACCGGTGATGCAAGTTTGCTTCTTGGATGCCCAAGAAATTGCACCTCCACCAAGTAAGAAAACCCAGCCATCGGTAGACTAATTGTCTTGATAGTTCTCGATCCAACTTGCATCGAGTGTATCCTTCCAACATTGATGGGTAACCAAGTATATGAGAGACTATAATCCATAGTTCTCTTCAAATACTTCAAGCACTTTGAACTCGCTTGCCGTTGATGAGCACTAGGATTACTAGTATACCGCTCAATTTTCCCACTACAAAACCAATATCGTGTCTTGTACAAGTCATGGCATACATCAGCAGCCAATTACCCTAGAATACTCAAGTTGAGATACGCTTTGCCATTATTAGGCATCGACTTCTCACAGTATCCATAGGAGTACTCATCGAGTACAATCAAAGTAATTGAATTTACTCAAGACCTTCTCAATATAATGAGACCGAGATATAGAAATTCTCTTACTTTCATGTTTAATCCTTATACCAAGGATAACATCGCCTCCCCATGTCCTTCATGGAGAACCTTGATGACAAAATTCCTTTGTCAAGTCAACCTCGATTTTGGTCGGTGCAAAGATCAACATGTCATCAACATATAGACAAATGATGACTCCTTTACCGATTCATCAAATTTGCTATATACACATTTGTCGGCTTGTTAAGAACATAACCACTAGACAAAACCACTTCATCAAACTTTTGATGCCATTGCTTAGGTGCCCGCTTCATCCATAAAGAGACTTAATCGCCATACACCTTGTTTTCATTGCCAGCATGATGAAGCCACGAGGTTGGTTCATATAAACCTCCTCTTCCAATTCACCATTCAAGAAAGTCGTTTTCACATCCATCCGATGAATAACCAGATTGTGAATAGATGCCATAGCAATCGCCAGCCTTATGGTAATCGACACGAGCCACATGGGCATAAGTATCAAAATAGTCTATTCGACTTTTGTTTAAAGCCCCGAATGAATAGTCTAGCCTTGAACTTTTCAATAGTTCCATCTACCTTCATTTTCCTTTTGAAAATCCATTTGCATCCCGGAGGTTTGCAACTGTGAGGTAGATCAACCAACACCCAAGTGTTGTTGCCCATGATGGAATCCATCTCATCATTGATTGCTTCTTCCGTAAAGCAATATCCAGGACTTCATTGCGTCTTTAAATGTCTTGGGATCATCCTCAACAATGAAGCAATAGGAGTATTGGTCCGAGACCTCATCCCTTGTTCCTTCAACCAAGTATAGTTGAAACTCGTGTCCAAATGACTTTGGAGTCCTCGACCTTTTGCTCTTTCGAGCACGTGTTCAAAGTTGTTGAACCACAACCTCATCAGGGACCATCAAGGTTCACCATCGGGGACCTCGATACACCGGTGTCATGAGTTCCATTAGGAATCCTCGACTTGGTCTAGGGACCGATGAGAATCTATTCTCATCAAAGTCTCGCATCCTTTGATTCAATTATTGAGTTAATCGAACACATTCATTAGGTTCAATAACATAGAACCTAAAGGCCTTGGAATGTTCGCATATCCAACAAAGATGCAATCAATGCCTCTTTCACCCAAAGTCTTTAGCTTTGGATCGTGAGTCTTACATGACCCTACAACCCCAAACCTTGAGATAGTTCAGTTGGGTTTCCTTTTAGTCCGAGTTCATAAGGGTAACCTTGTTCCTTTTGTTGGGAACCCTATTTAATAAATAGCAAGTCGTTAACATAGCTTCACCTCGTAACCTTGACTCACCTCGAATAGGACAACATGGAATTAACCATCTCCTTCAAGACCCTATTTTTCCTTTCGTAAATACCATTTCTTTGAGGAGTATAAGGGCGATCGTTTCATGGATTATTCCAACAGACCGAAATCTTGAGTATCCATGTACTCACCTCCCTATCGATCCTTAATCTTTTGATCAAAGACCCAAGTTGTAATTCAACTTCGCTTTAAACACTTTGAATTTATCTAATGCTTCATCCATGGTATGTAACAAATAGACATAACAAAATCTAGAAGCATCATCAATAAATGTCACAAAGTACTTCTTATTTCCCAAAGAAGGAGTGGTATGCAAATCACACAGTCATCTGTGAATAAGCTCCAAGATCTTAGTCTCACGACTAACACCTTGAAAGGGTTTCTTGGTTATCTTGGTCAACATGCAAGTTTTACACTTTTCAAAGTGTCCATGTCAAAAGCGAGGATTAAACCATCCCTAGACATATCTTGCATTCTTTTATAGTGAACATGGCCAAGTCTTGCATGCCAAAGGGTAGAGTCGGTCACGGTCATATGTGGTCACAAAAGTCAAATAACACTATCGGTGGTAACATTAAGTCCGAACATTTGATTACATAAATAACCAAAACCAATAAAACACCACATTTAGAAAGAACAAATTTATCGATTCAATAACCTATTTATATCCATGATTATTCAAAACACTACTTGAAACCAAGTTCTTCCCGATATCCGGAACATGAATAACATTAAACAAAGTTACAATCTTTCCGAACTAAACTTAAGATCTACACAACCACGACCATGCACCAAGGTCGTTGACTCATTTCCCATGTGAAGAATAGAACCATCATTCGTTGACTCATAAGTCTTGAACCAACTTCTATCTTTGCACACGTGAACTGTTGCACCGTAGTCAACCCACCACGCAACATCATCATCCGCACATAAAAGATTCAGACATATGTAACATAATAAATCGAAAAGACTTATTAAACATATTTCGACCTTTCGGTGAGTTGGTCGAACCACCACCCCCGAACCATTAGTGCTTGATCCATTGGCTTTACCACCAATTTTAACACCTTTGCGGTCCCTTTTAATGTGACCCGGTCTTGCCACATTTCCAACAAGTAGAGTTGCCTTCTTTGTTAAGATCCGCCTTTGTGTTATCATGATATTTGCGTTTGCCTTTGTTATCATTGTACCGTGGAGTTGTTATGCTCCACCATATTGACAACAGATGCACCAAGAGCATTGCTACTCTTTGGCTTGTCATTATCCCGCACCTTGAGAGATTCCTCAATGTAGATGACCGCCCAACTCAACAAAGTTAACTCCTCCTTCATATGTTTCAAGGTATGCTTGAAATCTTTCCATGAAGGAGGAGTTTGTCAATGACACAAGAGACTTTGATAGCCTCATCCATGTTCATATGGTGTTGTGTAAACCTTCTAAGTATTCCAAGAAGTTCATCGTATTGTTCCATAACCGGTCTTGAATCGGTCATTTTGTAATTTGTGAAATTACTAACAAGGAACTTCTTACTTGATGCATCCTCACCATATATTTGGCATCCAAGGAATCCCACAGTTCTTTGAAGATTCAAAGTTCGATAAATATCAAACGAGCATCGACATACCATTGAGAATAAGACCTCTGCATATGTAGTCATCATTCTCCCATTTGCTCCACCTCCGGATCCGCTCCACGGTAGCATCATCCCCATCATCGTGAATAGGTGTAGTTAGCACATACACCACACTCATGCATGACAGAAGTGCATCTTCTTCGCCACCTCCTAAAGTCCACCCTTCAAACTTATCAAGCTTGGCAAAGTTTGAAGCCATATGTTTCATTGCAGTTACCATTGATTATCACAAAATAGTTTACTTTGATTGTTGGTGTGGTGAGCCCAAAGAGTGTGGTTAAGATAATCAATGTTAGCGTAAACCCAGTAACAAGTCAACAGAATAAATACCACTAGGTGGTTACCGGATATCACTTGAATCGTGTGATCACTTTCCAAAGTAAACTATTCGACCCTAATGCCCGGGTTACACGAATATCTACTGGGATAAGACCAAATGCGATTATAGAATTAGGCACAATTCTATAACCCTTGCGCTAATAAGTGTTTATGGTTTTCTGTGTGTCATTCATGCATAATCAGATATCCTATTTATAGGACATTACTCTAAGCCGTTCAAATGGAATTATGAGGATTAATCGACCCATTAATCACCTCATAACTATCCCCATTATAGCTGTTAGTGGTTACATGACCAATTAAACGTGGTCATTAAGCAGTTGTAACTGCCATTTAGCAGTACTTTCATACCTCTAGCAATACTTTCATAGCACTTCAGTGGAAACACTGCTCATCAGTGGAAACCACAAGCAGTACTTTCCACAAGCAGTACTTTCCACAAGTAGTACTTTCCACATGCGTACTTTCTACTAACACTACCAATACAAACCACTATTAGAGTCGGGTGTTCATGGACCTTATGGGTGTACACTCTGCACCTCCTAACCCATTACAAGGTGTGAACTAATCCCACAAGTGCACTAAATTTTCCAACACATATGTGTTGAATTTAACAGTGTAATACAACAAATAGATAAATTGTGAAAAGAGTCAACATATATCCATCACGACGTTACATATTATTCGTGGCCATAACACACTGACACACCATTGTTGACTATCAAATCTATTTTCATATTCTAATCCATATACTCATGTTCTTTTTTTACCAAAGAAAAATGCATTTTGCTTTTCAATTTGTGACTCTAATACGTGAGAAAATAAAAAATCATCAAAACAACAAAAATCAATCAATCCCTATAAATAACTATAAGTATAAAAACTAAACCTGCGGTTATGTTTACTGGTCAACAATAACACGAATCCAAGATCAGAAGACAAAAACCTCCGATGTCATAATAAAAGATTAGTGGATCGAGAAGAAGGCGAGACCTATAAAGTTCTTCGCTGCACCTTGCAGGATGAGGTTGTGGACTTGTGGTGGGGCGATTAGGGTTTGTGTGAGGGGAGAAGATGACGGCAATTATGTGAGAGAGAGAGAGAACCAGTTATTTTTATAACCTAATTATAATTCCTATAAATCCCGATTAGTTATTTTTAGGGATAAATACAAAATACCTAAATTGTCCTTTCAACTTTACATATATTGTCATAATCTTTAGTTAATTACATTAATGACACAATCAATCATAGCCATTGATCAAATAATCTAACGGTTCAAAGGGAGTTCTCGCACTTAATGGGGTTCTCAAAATAAAGATACACCATATATATATATATATATATATATATATATATATATATATATATATATATATATATATATATATATATATATATATATATATATATATATATACTAGTTGTCATGGCCCGCCCAACAAGTGGCATGACTTATAAGCCCTCCCGGCATATAAGCTCCGCCCGGCGGGCATGTCTTATAATTATCGCTACAAAAGGGTGGTAAAAATAGTTGAAAAGTGTACATGTTGAAAGAAAGGGTTGTACCCATATTGCTATCAAATTAATGAGAACACCAAAAGAAAGGAAGGGAATTACGTGTGCACCTACATATGTCAATCTAAGAACAGTTGATCCATTACGAATCAAAGATTATTTAGGTGCTTATCGACTCATTGTGTCGTCCAAACACATCATGATTAATTTCTTATCAGCTTTTTGAATGGTTAAAATTGTAAAGTTTGTTTCCAAAAAACTTAACCAATACGGTGTTTGGGATTGTGTATTTTAAGTGCTTAACAACTTAAAATTATGCTAATGTTATTACTATATAGGCGGTGTTTGACATTGCTTATTTAACAACGGACATGACTTATAATTATCGTTGAAAAAAGTAAGTTTAAAAAAATATAAAGATACTAAATTATATAATGAATGGATTAAGAACCAAAAGAAATGTATGTTTATTGAATATTAGAGAAAATATAAAGCTTGACAATTTGACCCATTACCCAACCCATCCATCTTGCCATAATACAACCTACTCAATGCCCTCATATATGCTAGATTAAAAGGGAAAATAATATAGTGTTGCAATTGGTAGAATCATCCATTCATAGACTCGAGTTAATCAAGATGTAGGGTTTACATGTACCATATGCTTATATATTCATAGATCGCTTTTTTGTACATCACAATACCAACTACAATTTGATCCCTAGTCAACTTTACAACATGAGTGCATAGTTTAGGCCACCAATTAGCTTCACGAACATCATTACCCACATTAATGGCTTCACTGCACCATGATTGAAGTTCGTCTCGAAATAATACCATTTTCGTTAGGGTAGAAATGAGTCACATATGCTTGCACCACCTCAGACAGTGCATCAAATGAGCGACCCATCATTTGCATATCGGTAGTCTTCATTGAGTAGTCTCATCCATGTGGTTGTGTGTCATCTGCATCGCTATCTCGCAATTAAAATGAATAAGAATTGCTTAGCATTTTATAAAGTCGATTTCATTTTATTTAAATTATGTATTTGGTATATTGATTGTACATTCGCATCGGATCTTCAAGTAAGCCTTCTCACCAAAGCGCCACCGGTCATGATAGGCAAGACATGCTATCTCTATGCTATATTTCCACGAGTAAAGCCACACAATAATTCCTTCGCAGATACTAGGCTCACGGCCATTGAATTTATTGCTAGCATGTGTTGCATATGGGAATTAGAAGCTTGAAAACCGGATGCAAGGAGCTCAAGTGCCGGTGAGTAGCTATTACAAATGGTTCTATACAGGCATGAACTCGCAACCTAAAGATCCAATACATGAACTTATAGTCATTTAATTTCTTTTGATGAACTTAGCATTTTATAAAGTCGATTTCATTTTATTTAAATTATGTATTTGGTATATTGATTGTACATTCGCATCGATCTTCAAGTAAGCCTTCTCACCAAAGCGCCACCGGTCATGATAGGCGACATGCTATCTCTATGCTATATTTCCTGGAGTAAAGCCACACACAATAATTCCTTCTGCAGATACTAGGCTCTCACGGGCCATTGAATTTATTGCTAGCATGTGTTGCATATGGGGAATTAGAAGCTTGAAAACCGGATGCAAGGAGCTCAAGTGCCGGTGAGTAGCTATTACAGGCATGAACTCGCAACCTAAAGATCCAATACATGAACTTATAGTCATTTAATTTCTTTTGATGTCCTTACTGTAAAGACAAGCTAGATTTAGAGACAAATAGAAATATTGTTGAAGCTCAACATACCAATGATGAGTAAGTTGGTGTACTCTGCGTCATTAGAGCATACATGATCTTTCCCCAATTGCGAGCCACTGGTGGTTGCATCAATTGAAGGAGTCGAACTTGTCTCGATGGGACATTGGAATCATTGGGAGGAAGGCTAAGCTCGATTGCAATTGGCTTTAGAGTTCCCATTGATGTCAAGAAAAAGATTGTGCGAGTTCCGTATTGTTTTCGGCCTTCTTGAGCATTTAACCTCTCTAGAAATGGAAGGTAAACATCGTGATAATCTAATATGAAGAGCTTGTCTTCATCCAACGCTTGCACATTAATATAATCATTTTTATAAAATCCAAACTAAAATCTCAATACCAACGATTTCTCATATAAGCAGAAGTTAGGTATATTCTTTTACTTTTGACAACTATTACTTGCTGCACAGACATGCCATTGAGATGACTTATAATATGATCCTCTTTAAGGTCTGATTCTGGTGGTCCATACATTGAAGGATCAAGTTTTCTCACCGGAGGAAATACCCGTAAATTAACAAATAAAAAGTGTAAATATTTATTATGAAAGGCATGCAACAAACATGCTAAAATGTTTACATCTATGATTATAAAAATGCATTCGTGAACATACCTTCGCTCTAAGCTAATAGGGTTCACCCTCCAAGAGTTTAGCGGCCAATTAGGTTCATCATCTCAGTATATAGCTTGTTGAGTTCCTCGGTAATTCAATGATGTATACATGTGTCACACCCCAAATTACTGCTTTTGCAAATGAATGGAATTCGGGGTCGATCATCATAGCATCACAATCACAGTTATATTGAACGACCTAAAGTGTCGTTTAAAAACACATCATTTGTTATTTATGTAAAGCTTTCAGAGTTACAAAGATAGGTCCCAAAATTTGATAACGTTTACGGAAATATGTTTATTACAAGCCAAACGATGTTTTAAAAGTGCCAAAATTTACAAGTGATACGCGTCGTAATGTTATGCAACTCGTATGATATCTCTAACCGTGACCTATTATGAATGATATGATCTATAATAAGTTATGATGTAATGTTATGCATGCAACTCGTATGATATCTATACCACTTGTGAATTTTTAAAAATAAAGTTTATCGTCGAAAAATAAGTTTATAACGTATTGTGAAGTTATAAATTACTTTACAAGTATTTATGTTGAAATTATATCCCACGATAATCATTTAGCGATTTATTATGAAATTATAGTTTTCATCGTAAAACAATATAATTTGAGAATTCATGAAAGTGACTAAATGGCCTCGAAAAGCTAGTCGTAAAATAGTGAATATCGAGTGTTAGGAAACAAACTCAACGGTTTTGGAAAGCTTGTATCATTATCTCAAAGTGTTAGCTTTTAAATTTTCATCCTAGAGGTCTCGATCATGGAGAAAAACATAGGTAAAGTAGGGTACTTGTACCAAAAATATTGTTTAAGGGTAATTTTCGGCAAAGTTTGAGTGACCGTATTTTATTCGTTACAACTCCGTTTGACGAACGGTTGAACATTTTGGAAAATAGGCTAGGTGAACTTACTTTTACTAGAAGATATCGTTTTCTAAAAAGTATTCTATCGATGTTAAAATCGACTCTCAACATGGTCACTAGCGACAATTAGTTTTTGCTAATAGGAAATATGTATGTGTTATACTTGTGAAAATAGTTACGCCAACCTTATTTAAACACGTGTAATTTAGTCGTTATAAGTCCGTTTTCTACGTTTTATATATCCTTAACTTCGTGTTAAAGTATAATAATATATTTTTGATAAATCGACTCATTTAGATAACGTTTAAGACTCATTTTTTACCCTTAAAAATCTGGACAGCATGCTGATTTTTCCGGAAAAATATAGTTTTCGCTGTTAAACTTGAAAATAGCATAACTTCTTCGTTATAACTCCATTTTAACCCGTTCAAGTGACCACGTTTTTGTTTTAAAGTATATTTTCTGAATATCTAGCCCAAAATATTTTACAAACTGTCGAAATTTCCAGACTTAGCAAAATTGATCAGACCTTATTTTTTTAATTGTCGAAATTGATTTTTCTCGCGTAATACTTATTCTAACCACTTCAAATCAACACCAAAGCTATTCTAAACCTACCATACACCTTCTTAGGGTGTCATGGGTTCCTAAACATCATCAAAAATGATATGTTTTAAGGGATTAATTATAGGATGGTATATACTAAGTATAAGTATTAAAAACATTAAAAGTGGTATAGAGACTCATATAACTTGCATGTTTTCTTCAAGCATGATAAAAATAACCAAAGTATGAATATGGAGGATTAAAAATGATCATGAAATGCTTACTAGTGTAGTGATTAGGTTTATAGAACTAGGTTTTTCCTAAATACCATAGGTTTTTATTGCAAAACCTTAATTAAGAGTATACTAGTGTATAATTTAGCTTGATCTTGAAAATTTTTGGCTTCCTTCTTGGTTTTTCTCCTTGGCCGGTTTGCAAGAGTAAGATGGAGAGGTTTATTTTTTTTTCACCAAAAGATATGGGTATGTATGTGTATAATGAGGATATAATTAAAAAAAATACTACAAGTGTAGGTCTATATGGTACATGTGTATTAGCTAGTTAAGATTTTTATGTCCAAATTTTGTTGAGTCATGTATCTTGGTCGACAAGGGTAAAACAAAAGAAAGAGTAATGTATTTTTATTAGTAAATGTATTAAAGTGTATTTATAGTTTGTATGTTGTAAGTTAAAATAGGTATTTGGGGAAGCGTTAGCTAGAAATAAATTTTAACGGAACAAATTAAAATATATCGAAGTCGTAAAAATTATAAAAATACATTTCTTACAAGAATTGAGTGAAATAATAATTATCGAGTAGTATTTACGAAAAACGTCGTAAATATATATATATAACAATTTATATACAAAATAAATTTAAAACACCGGGTAAACTAATATTATAATTTTTTTATAGTATTAAAATGAGTATAAAAATATATCAGGATAATTTTTGGAATTGTCGGATCAAATGTTCAAAATAAATGATTACGCGATAGCGTTTATTTAATAGAAAATTATACGTTTAATGAAAAATGCAAATCAATGCATGAACTACTATGACGATGATGTTGCTAATGATATGTAGACTAAATCTAGTCTATTTAAAATGTCCTCAATGATTGTTCATGAATTCGCAGCTAAACCCTTACGGTTACGCGAATTTGATACTCGTAAACCTAGTTTACGATAAATGATGAATAGTGAATCATGAATAGTGATTTTCTTCGGGAATGAATAGTGTTTTGTGAATAGTAAAATTTTGAAATACGTTCTCAGAATATCAAATCGACTTCGAAAATGATGAATAGTAAAATGATGAATAGTAACCGATGAATAGTAAATTCCTGAGATGAATAGTAAATTTGAGAAATGACCTGAAATTGCGAGTTGTCACATTCGCCCACCCATAAAGGAATTCAGTCCATGTTGGTTCCTACGGTGTTGTCGATGAAAAGGTGAGGATGTTTGAGACGCATCTGGTCTTCCCGTTCCCAAGTAAACTCGGGACCTCTTCGAGAATTCCAGCGAACTTTCACGATAGGAATACGACTCTGCTTCAACTGTTTGACCTCTCGGTCCATGATTTCTGCTGGTTCCTCCACGAAATTGAGTTTATTGTCGAGTTGAATTTCTTCCAATGGAATTACGAGTGATTCATCCGAAAGACATTTCTTGAGATTTGAAACGTGAAACGTGTTATGTACATGGCTGAGTTCTGACGGAAGCTCAATTCGATATGCTACAAGGCCGACTCTGCTCAAAATTTTGAATGGCCCAATGTACCTCGGGTTCAACTTCCCGCGTTTCCGAATCGTACCACGCCTTTCCAAGGCTATACTTTCAACATAACCTTGTCGCCAACTTGAAATTCTAATGGTTTGCGTCGTACGTAAGCGTAACTTTTATGTCGGCTTTTGGCAGTTCGGAGTCTATCTCGAATTTGAACTATCTTTTATGTTGTTTCCCGAACCATTTCTGGACCAGTGAGTTGTGCGTCACCAACCTCAGCCCAACAAACAGGTGATCGACACTTTCGACCATAGAGTGCCTCGAATGGTGCTGCTTTTATGTTGGTGTGAAAACTATTGTTGTACGAGAATTTGATCAATGGCAAATGGTTAGCCCAACCATTTCCAAAATCAATCACACATGCTCTGAGCATATCTTCTAACGTCTGAATTGTCCTTTCGCTCTGACCATCGGTCTGAGGATGATAGGCAGTGCTCATCTCTAATTTAGTTCCAAATGAATCTTGCAATGATTTCCAAAAGTTTAAAGTAAATCGAATATCTCTATCGGCAATGATGGAAATTGGTGCATCGTGCCTTGAGACTATTTCCTTGACATAAAGTCTAGTAAATTGTTCCATGGAATAAGTCTCTCTAATTGGTATGAAATGGGTTGATTTGGTAAGACGATCAACAATTACCCAAATAGCGTCGTAACCTCCTGATGTCTTAAGAAGTTTTGTGATGAAATCCATTGTAATGCGTTCCCATTTCCATTGGGGAATTTCTGGTTGCTGGAGTAATCCTGAAGGTTTCTGGTATTCAACTTTCACCTTAGAGCAAGTAAGGCATTTGCTAACATACGTGGCAATTTCCGCTTTCATGTTCGGCCACCAATAAAGTTTCTTGAGATCCTGATACATCTTATCAGAACCTGGGTGAATAGAATACTTCGACTTATGCGACTCATGCATAATCAACTCTCGTATCCCGCCATAAAATGGTACCCACATTATATCCTTGAAGCATAATACTCCATCTGCTCTCTTTACAAAGCCATTTGCATTCTCGGGCATACCATAAAGCTTTTCATTTGGTCGATTTTCCTCCTTAAGTGCCTCGATCTGTGCCTTGAGGATTTTTGATGGTAAAGGTGAACTAATCGTCATTCCTAATGATCTGACTCTTAAAGGTTTGGGTCTTTCTTTTCAGCTAAGAGCATCAGCCACAACATTGGCTTTCCCCGGGTGATACTTGATTTCACAATCGTAATCGCTAAGTAATTCCAACCAACGACGGTGCCTCATGTTAAGTTCTTTGTGATCAAGAACATATTGCAAACTCTTGTGGTCCGTAAACAATGTACACTTAGTACCGTAGAGGTAGTGTCTCCAAATCTTGAGTGCAAAAACTACAGCCCCCAACTCAAGATCATGAGTGGTGTAATTCTTATCATGAACCTTAAGTTGTCGAGAAGCATAAGCTATCACCTTCTCGCTCGCATTAACACGCTCCAAGCCCTTTATGTGAAGCATCGCAGATACAACAAAGTTTTCAATTCCTTCTCGTAGTGCCAAAATTGGCGCATCGCAAAGCTTTTGCTTCAATAACCGAAAAGCTTCTTGTTTTTTCCCATTCGTATTTCGGTTTTTCTCGTGTCAACTTGGTCAAAGCTTTAGCTATCTTTGAAAACCTTCAATGAATCTTCTGTAATATCTGGCAAGTCCTAAAAATTGACGGATCTCTGTAGGATTTTTTGGAGTAGCCTAGTCTTTTACAGCTTCAATCTTTGCAGGGTCAACTTGTAATCCTTGACTATCGATGACATGACCAAGAAATTGCACTTTTCGGTTCCAAAAATTACACTTCGAAAATTTGGCATACAATCTCTCTTCCTTGAGTAGTCCTAAAATCGTTCTTAGGTGCCCTTCGTGCTCTTCTTTGCTCTTCGAGTAAATCAATATGTCGCCGATAAATACTATAACAAACTTGTCTAAATACGGTTTGCATACCCTATTCATGAGATCCATGAATACTGTAGGTGTGTTGGTTAGTCCGAACGACATTACTTGAAACTAATAATGACCATAGCGTGTTCTAAACGCTGTTTTCGGGATATCCTCCTCCCGAACTCTAAGTTGATGGTAACCTGACCTTAAGTCAATCTTTGAGTAGATACTAGAGCCTTGCAACCGATCGAACAAGTCGTCAATCCTCGGAAGTGGGTAACGGTTCTTCACAGTTAACTTGTTTAGCTCTCTATAATCTATACACATTCTGAAGGATCCATCTTTCTTCTTCACAAACTAGACCGGTGCTCCCTAAGACGAGGAACTAGGTCTAATGAATCCTTTGTCTAAAAGTTCTTGCAACTGGTTAGACAACTCCTGCATCTCTGATGGTGCTAGTCGGTAAGGTGCTCGTGCGACTGGTGCAGCTCCTGGCACTAAGTCAATTTGAAATTCTACTTGACGTGCCGGTGGAAGTCCTGGTAAGTCTTCTGGAAAGACTTCAGGAAATTCTCGAACAATCGGTACATCCTCAAGTCGCTTCTCTTCCGACTTCTTTTCTGTTATATGTGCTAAGAAAGCAAAACAACCCTTGTTTATGTACTTCTCCGTTTTGATAAATGATATAATACTGAGTCTAGTTCCACTTCGTTCTCCACGAATGATCAAATTTTCGCCGTTGTAAGGAAGGTGAACAACTTTTTCATCACAAATGATTCTTGCACGATGTTTGGATAACCAATCCATGCCGATAATGACGTCGAAACTACCAAGTTCTACGGGCATAAGGTCTATATTAAATGGATGATTTAGGAAATTGAGAGTGCAACCACGGAAAATGGTGTCGGAGCTAATTAAATTACCGTTAGCTAATTCAATGTTGTATGAAGTGTCTAATGTGGTTGGCTTGATATTGAGTAAGGTGCAAATATAGTGGACACAAAGCTTTTATCGGCTCCTGAATCAAATAAAACTGATGCATAACGATTATCGATAAGGTACGTACCCGTGACAACATTCGGTTTCTCCTTGGCTTCTCCTCCTCCCATGACATAAGCTCTTCCTTGTGCCATTCCACCTTGATTCCTGTTCCCTTGATTCCTCCACTTTGGACAGTCTCCCTTGTAGTGTCCCTTCTCTCCACAACCAAAACATGTCACTTGTGGTTTCTGATTTTCCACCATAGCTGGAAGCTTGCATTCCTTGGTTTGATGACCCACTTTCTTATAATTCCCACATGGGTTAGGGCAACGACCGGGATTATGATGACTTTGACACCTATCACACTTAGGCAAAATACCCGTGTATCCTTTCCTTTCCTTTGGGCCTGCAGCATAGGCCTTTGCAACATCTTATCTCTTTGGTGGTTGTTGAGTAACATTGCCACCTCGGTTATTATCCCACTTTATTTTGTTGTTGTTATTGTTTTAGTTGGTGTAGTTGTTTCGGTTATTATTATAGTTGGTGCGGTTATTGGTATTGTTGTTGCGGTTGGTGTTGGTAACGTTGCCCCTCTTTACAACTTGTGCCATGAGCTTTTGAGATACTCGAATAGATTCTTCAATCGTTTGCGGATAAAAAGAAATCACATCACCTTGAATGATTTGTGGGAGTCCTCCGATGAAACCTTCCAATAGTTTTTCATTGTCCGAAACCATAGACGGACATAAAGCAGCCAATTCTTGAAACCTTCAAATGTAGGTATTGATGTCATACCCAACAGTTACTAGCTCATAAAATTCGGTTTCCAACTTCTTCACCTCAGTACGCGAACTGTTGGGAATTATGTGAAGTCTGGATTATGCTGAAATTAATGCTGAAGTGTTTCTACTGAAGAAGAGTGGATTCTGCTTGAAGACATAATCTCATGAAGTATAATAGTTAATAGTTTGTTTCTGCGGAAGTGTTTATTCCGTGTTTAGTTTATTTAGTGTGGATATACATGAGCTTTATTAGGAAGTGATTGTGTATATCTTATTTAGTTTTATGATTATCGTTTCACGGGAAGCGGTTTAGCGATATTGTTTAGGGTTCCTTATCTATAAAAGGAACACATTAGAATGAGTTATGTACCGATTGAAAACTCGGCTTTAGTTAATATAAAGATCCATAGAGGATCAAGAAGTTCTTAGTTATTACTTGTGTTTATATTCACCGATAAATATAAGTAGTAGAGATTGTCTTTATTGTGCTTGTGATTACATAGGCATACATAACGATCCACGAGCTCAAGATCTATCAAGGTGCATTTTGTTTCAACAAGTGGTATCGAGCCTCGTGAGAGTCTCTACGATACTAAGGACAAGTTTTCTAAACACCCATACAACCATAACAAAATCATCATGCCGGTTCGGGATGTTGATCTTGAACTCACCAACAACCAAAACTCCACCCATCCGCAACAACTAAGTCTCTAATAGCAATGCTAAGTTTCCTTACCTTAAAAGGGAGGAATATGATCTTTGGGCTATGAAGATGCGAGGCTGGATCTCCAACATTGATTGGAATCTATGGCGAGATAATTATGAAGGGAGCAGTTTGAAGAGAACTACCACGGATCTTCTTGGTAATATGATGAATGTTCCTCCCAAAGCTCTATTTGAAGAGTTCTTTGGCGGTTCGAGAGAGAAACCAAGGTCGAACTATTCTTACGCAAGCTATTCACGAGGATCACTTGAGTGATTTTCACTTCATGCAAGATGCTAAGGATATATGGTTAGCAATTAAGGCAAAGTTCGGTGGGAATGAGGAGTCTAGGAGACTAAAGAAGTCCATGCTAAGACAACAGTTTGGGACTTTCAAATCTCAAGAGGAAGGAATTCACAAGGGCTATGATAAGTTTCACAAGATCTTAAGTCGGTTGAATCACCACTGTGCAAAGCCGGATAATGATGATTGTAACTCTAAGTTTCGAGGTCATTACCTCCATCCACGGCTACATGTAAGCATAGCTTTAAAAGCTAAAGGTGGTTTGGACATGATGACCTTTGATGAGTTGTATAACAAACTTAAAGCTCTTGAACATGATGTAAAAGCCCTTTTCGATCATCTTCATCGCTAGTCATCTGCATTTGTTGGAGCCTCTACTCCAAAGTCTAGCTATGGTCCAAGCCCATATCCATCATCATCTAATCTTGCTCCTTCATCAAGTTCTCACTCTAAATCAAGCAACATTATGGAAGATGTACTTGGCTCCTTCTTTGTCGATTATGATCCTCGCAGAACGGCTTATGAGGATTTTGATCGGGTGGACCCGCTTGAGATGGAAGAGATGAAGGCGAGGTGGCAAGTGGCCATGCTTTCCATGGATATCAATACCTTTGAGCGCAAAGTGGCGAAGGTTTGGATTCAAAGGACGCGATCCAAAGAAGGTTTGACAAAGGAAGGCTAAATGCTTCACATGTCAACGGATGGGTCACTTTTCTAGAGAATGCAAAGGCAGAAAGGCGGTGATGAGACAAGATACTCTACTTATCGTGATGTCGAAGGAGGCAGAACTTCAAAGGGATCAACCGCTTTGGTCACTCTTGATAGCAATGTGAATTTGGAAACAACATGAGGAGGCCGATAATGATGGTCCCGATAATGTTGGGTTGATTGCAAGTCGTACTTGAGGAGGATAGGCATGATCGATTACTTTGATGGGCATCTCTCGTACAAAGCTGTGTGTTTGGTTGTAGTGAGCGTTATAATGAACTCAAACAAGCTTATGATATTATGGAACCTAAATATAATGAATGCTATGTGGAAGTAGAAGCTTATAAGCAGGCTTTAAAAACACTAGAAAGACAAAAGGTTTGGTTTCGGAAGAATGAAATAGCTTATGATGAGAAAATAGGTGTTTTAGAAAGAGATCTCGAATGTGCTACAAATGAATTAAAATGGTGCGAGAAATTAAGAGCGGATGTAGAGTCGAAAATCTAGAGCTTAAGGAGAAACTTAAGGAGGAAATTGCTAGGCATAAAGAATGGATGATGAATGGTAATAAGTTAGCTGGTCTCATTTATAGTAGTCAAGCTCCCAATTCTACTGATGGCTTTAGGCTTTAAGAAATATGTAGGCTTAGAAGCTAGGGATGACACACGTAAATCTACATCAATGAGCCTAGCTAATTTTGTGAAAGAAGGTGACCTACATGTTGTCGTGGACCAATTAGAGGTGAGCATATGCCCATTGACCTTTCCACTCTTAAAGACTTTGATGGCTCACACCATCTGTATGGAAAAAGTCAAGAGACATGCTGGACCCTAATACTTCTTCTAATGACTTTGTCTCTTGTGTTAACAAATGACAAGTCCTCCAAGCAAGGTCTACAGAGTGTGATTCAAATGACAAGTCCGACCTTCCCAAGTCGACCTTCCCAAGCTGCGCCTTCCCAAGTCTTCACCCTGCTGCACCCAAGACTACCAATAAGCATGTCGAGTTCTTTGCCAGGAATCCACTTCCAAGGCAGTTGCCTCGAAGACTTGCTTTTCATTCTTTGCATAATAGTCTTGTTAAAACAATTCTTTTCATGGTTTTGGTTTGAATACTTCTGCTTGTTATAATACATCTTTTGGTTTGAATAAATCTTCTAATCAGAAGAAATGTTTTGTGTGTGGAAGTAAATCTCATTTAATTAAGGATTGTGATTATCATGAGCAAAGGATGAGTAGGTGTGTTGATTCTAGGAAATCTAGACCAATGTGGACCAATGTTAATGATATACCACCTTATGTTCCACAAGATACTAATTATAATAATTCTTTTCCTTGGAGAAGATCAATCGAAAACCATATGTTCAACCAACTAGTGAATATTTTAAAAATGGTTATTGGCCTAGATGTGTTAACCCTATGGTGATGGGAGAGGTCTTGGGATCTGTTTGTCAAGACCTCGTGAGTTGTTCTTGGAATAAACAGGGACCTAAGTTTCATTGGAAACCCAAGAACAATAGTGGATCTTATACTTCTACATGGCACAACTCATATGATCCACAAGGCGGTGTTCAAGTCGGCAATGACTTGAGCCTCCATAGTGTACTAATTTTCTCGTATATTTTGTTGTTGTTGTAGGATCATCCCTTAAGCATAAAGATGTTGGAATTGTTGAGAGTGGTTGTTCTAGAAGTATGTCGGAAAGCAGGGACATGATGCATAACTTTGTACCTATTGAAGGAGGAGGCAATGTAACCTTTGGAGGAAGTGATGGACGAATTACGGAAAAGGGACCATCAAAACACCTCGGTGGATTTTGAGAATGTTTATTATGTCAAGGAACTTCAACACTTCAATTTGTTTCGGTCTCACAAATCGTGACACTAAGAACAAAGTACTCTTCACAGAGGATGAATGTCTTGTCTTTGTCTAAAGACTTCAAACTCCCGGAAGAAACTTCAATTCTCTTGAAGGTTCCTCATGATCACAATCTTTATACATTCAACTTAACTAATGTCCAACCAACCGGTGACTTAACATGTTTGGTGGCTAAAGCATCGTGGATGAGTCCACCAAATGGCATGAAGGATGGCCCATGTCAATTTCAAGACCATTAACCGACTCTCAAAGCGGGCCTTGTTCAAGGTCTTCCGCCAAAGTATTCACCAATGATCATAAGCGTGTTGCATGCAACAAAGGAAAGCGACACAGAGCCTCATACAAAGGTGTTCTCATTCAGCAGTAACCATTATTTCGAACCTCTTCACCGCTTCATATGGATCTGTTTGGTCCAACTAAAGTGAGAAGCATTGATCATAAATATTTTTGTCTCGGTGATCACCGATGGTTATAGCAAATTTTGTTGGGTATTCTTTCTAAGGACCAAAGATGAAACATCGAAATATTGAAAGACTTCATTACCCTTATTGAGAATCGGTTGAACAAAAGGTGAAAGGAATTAGGTGTGATAATGGTACGAGTTCAAAATGCTATTCTAATAGAACTCTGCGGGTTAAAGGGAATCAAAGGGACTATAGCACTCCAAGAACCCCTCAACAAAATGGGGTGGCGAGAAAGAAAAAATAGAACCTTAATAGAGGCGCAAGATCAATGCTAGCAGACTCTAAACTTCCTACCATGTTTTGGACCGAGGTTGTTGGTACGACTTGTTATGTTCTAAATAGAGTGTCCATTACTAGGCCACACCTTAAACACCATATGAACTTCTTTTGGAAAAGTTCACATTATTCATTACCTTAAACCGTTTGGTACGCCAAGTGACAATTTTGAATACCGGTGATCCTTTGGGCAAATTTGATGAGAAAGGCGATGATGGTTACATTGTGGGGTATTACGCTCATAGTAAGGCATCTGAGTTTACAATGTATACGCTAAGAAGATTGAGGAGACATTGAATCGAGGTATCTTGAAGACAAGCCTAATGTTCAAGGACATGGTCATGTTTGGTCATTTGATCTTGATTACTTGGTGATTACTTGGGTTATGCTAGACATATGGCTAATCAAAATCAGATTGAAGCATCTCCAACTACTAGTGCGAAACTTTGGAAGCTCATTCGGCGGTGGGTCCGATGATGATGAACAACCCATTGTAGTACCTTCCTTCTCTCCTAACAATTTTGTAGGTGACACTTCTAAAGATTATCTTGATGTGGGTGAAGATGAATTCTATTATCTTTGAGGACCTTGCTAGGTGAAGAAACAAGAGTATGCGACCAATTTAGATCTTTGAGAGGAATGTTGAAAATAGTACAAGTGAATCAATCGGTGGAAAGTTCAATTCTGCTGAAAGTAGTTTCATTTCTCCTCACCTCTCCAATTAATTTGAAAGACATGTTGACTCTACTCCTATTTCTACTAGAGTGTCAGAGACCTTGGAGAACCTTATACAAGGTTTCCAAAACCTTGAGATCTTGGTCATCATCAACCTAAAGCGGGCATCTTCAACACACCTTCCTATGATAATCGACTTTGAACCTCATGACTAATCTTGATTCCTCAATTGATGTCAACACCACCACTACTACAAGGATCAACAATGTTCATCCACGTCTAATATAATTGGTGATCCTAATGCACTGTTAGAACAAGAGGTGCGTGGCGCGTTCTAAATATGGTCGGTGGCTTTTATCTCTTATGTCTCCAATCGTGAGAGAGACAATCACACGAGACTATCAACATTGTCATTTGCTTGCTTGTTTCTCTCACAAGTGGAACCAACCCGGTGTTACTCGGGCTCTTGAAGACTCAAGTTGGCTTGAAGCAATGCGAGATGAGATGCAACAATTTCAAAATCGGCGAGGTTTGGATATTGGTACCACTACACGATGGTAAGTATGCTATTGGGACTAAATGGATTACGAAGAATAAGAGATGCTCGGGGTGTTGTCATTAAGAACAAAGCTAGATTAGTTGCATAGGGGTATAGACAAGAGGAGGGATCGATTATGATGAAGTGTTTGCACCAGTGGCAAGAGTTGAGGCTATACGGATTTTCTTAGCTTATGCATCCTATATGGGCTTTATGGTCTATCAAATGGATGTTAAAGGAGCCTTCTTGTATGGTGAAATTGAAGAGAGGTGTATGTCACTCAACCTAAAGGATTTGAAGATCGAGATCATCCTAATCATGTTTATAAGGTGGTCAAAGCTCTCTATGGACTACATCGAGCACCCGAGCACGGTATGCTAGCTCTCTACATTTCTTTGAAGCATGGTTCTGAAGAGGTGCAATTGATAAGACTCTTTTCCTAAAGAAGAATTCCACCGACATAATTCTTGTGCAAGTGTATGTGGATGACATTATTTTGGATCCACAAAGGAAGCTTGGTGCGGGGAGTTTGAGGAGCTTATGAAGGAGAGTTTCGAGATGAGTGCAATGGGAGAGATGACTTTCTTTTGGGTCTTCAAGTTCGTGAAAAACGATGGTATCTTTATCGGTCGGGACAAATATGTGAGGACATCTTGAAGAAGTTTGGTATGGAGGGTGTAAGGATCGCTACTACACCTTATGAAGCTCAAAGACAAAGACCAACAATGAAGTCGATCCACCGTGAATGTTCATTTGCATGCGGGTCTATGATTGGGTCTTTGATGTATTTAACGACTTCGGGCGATATTACTTTTTTTGTGAGTGTTTGTTCACGACATCAAGTTACTCCACCGACTTCCCATCTCAATCTTTGTTAAGAAGATCTTTAAGTACCTCAAAGGCCAACCTTTTCTAGGTCTTTGGTACCCAAAGAGTCTCCTTTTAAGTTGGAAGCTTATAGTGATAGTGACTATCTTTGGTGCTAATCTGGATAGGAGGTCCACCATGGAGGTTGCCAATTCCTTGGAAAGAGATTGATTTCTTGGCAATGCAAGAAACAAACGATTGTGGCTACCTCATCTCTTCAAGCAGTATGTTCTTCTTTGCTAATTGTGGACGGAGTTCTTTGGATTCAAAATCGGTTGTTGGATTATGGGTACAATTTCATGAACACAACAATTTTATTGATAATCAAAGTACCATATGCATTGTTAAGTTCTTCACCCTTATACGATATGTGATGATGCACCAAAACACGATGCATTTGAAAGAACAAGAACCACTTCTCTATCTTTTAGAAGTGGTGGATGTTTTGGCTCGTGGCCTTCGTTGAGGCCTAGGTCTTTGTTGGGGTTGGGAGTAAGATGTTCCCTCCTTATAGGAGTCATCAGAATCATCAGCAGAATCACTTGGATTCTCAACACTTTCATCTTCTGATGAGGAGAGAAAAGGTGATTTCTTTGGCAGTGGATATGGTTTTGGAAAGTAATGAAGCCATGGATTGGTATCTTCACTAGATGATGATGATGATGATGAGGATGTTGTTGTGAGATCAATGATCTCAGGTTTGGTACTCATGTTGATTATGGTTAATTTTGAAGTATTGGTGGAATTAGGGTTTGAAATATTATTTGGGGATTTTTGATGAAAAAAAGTCTGTGTGCATTGGGATTGTTTTATAGACGAGTTCAAGTGGTAAGAGAATTAATGTGTGTGGGTGAAGCGGTAAAAGATATTCTTGAAACTTCTTGAGTAAGTATTCTGTTTCTGCGATTGTTCTACTTTAGCGAATGGGTTCGTTTTCTACGAAGTTATAAGTGAATGCGGTAAAAGTAGAAATCACGTCATCTTTGGTCAACTTTGACCAAAATTGGGAAATTTCTATTTATTCTCTCAAGCATATTTTCGCTCCACATTAAGTGATTCGATTATTACTCTCATTCAAAACACTTCCTTTTGTGCAAAATCGTAACCCTAATCTTCAAGATCTCTAATGGCGCTTCAATTTAAACATGATCATAATAAGGTTGCTTTTCTTGGAGCGCTTCGAGGAGATGAGTCATATAGGGCGATGATTTCATTCTTACAAAGATCAAAGATTCAAGATGCATTAACGCATTCTCCAAATGCTATATATGAATCCTTGATTACTCAATTTCAGGCGTCGTGAAAGAAGAAGTGATCTTGAGATAGTTGCAAGTGTTGATGGAAAAGAGTATGTGGTGACGGAGGAACCGATCGAAGACAACCGCTTGGATGATGAGAATGGGTTTATCATTCGATTCTACGATGGTACTTGAAGGACTTAGAGCAATTGGATATCAAAGCACGAGGACGAGATATGTGGTTAAAAATAAGCTTTGTCCTATGTGGAGGTTCTTGGTTCATACGTTGCTCCAGTGTATGAGCAATAAGTCTGGAGGATGGGATCAGTTTTCAACACAAATGGAATGTGGTATTGTTTGTTTATCTAAGGGTTTGACTTATAACTTTTCTAAGTTTATCTTTGATAATATGGTAGAAAATATAACTAGGAAAAAGGGTAAGTTTCTGATGTACCCTAGGTTCTTACAGATGATATTGAATGTTTCTACACAAACCCAAGCTTTTCATCCCATAAGTGTTTTGACCCTAAGTTATTTGCCACGATGAGAACTAAATTTGAGGGACACATTTTCCTTTGTTAGCTGCCATGTTACCTCGGGAGAATGAGGCGCTAATGAGGTTAATGTTGTTTTACCTTCTTCCAATCCTCTTGATGGAAATCTTTCGGTAGATGGTGATGAGGGTCCTTCATTATTGTTGAGGCATCTATACCTTCACCTAGACCATGTCCTAGTCAAGCACCTACACAAGTTTCTATTGATGAAGATCGGGATAATATTGATGAGGTTCGAGGTTAATATTGATGAAGATCGGGTTGATATTGATAGATTGCCTACACTAGTCTGTTAGGACTCCATTTGGTGAAGGATGTTCTAATGTTGATCGGGTTAATGTTACTTGAGCAGTCTAATGAAGTTCTATTCCAAGCGATCAATCGGTTGATGCGAGATGAGGATCCTATTTCACTTACCTCATTATATGCTCGATGAACAAGCTTACGGTGAGGTGGTGGTCTTAAGAAAGAACTTGCGAAACCAAGTCTATTCTTGGTAATAAGATTGTGGAATTGGAGACTAAAGTTGAGAACTTGGAGGAATTCTTTGAGTCGGAAGGGTAAAAAGAAGTTTGGTTTCTTCCGAGGAGGAGGATGAAGAGAATCTTCATGAATCTCTTGGAATATTGGTGATGTAGCACTTACATCGATGTTTCTTCTCTATTGCTAAATCTTCAAGGCGCAAGGAGCCTATTCTATATACTAGCAAAGAAGAAGACAATATTTGGATAAGGTATCTGTGACACTTCAAAGGAGCCACATATGGTTGATGCATCTGCGATGATCTAGTTGAGGAGGTTGCTTGATCATGGTCAAACTTCGTCTATACAAGAACAACCAAATGTTTCACCTTGAGATGATGAAGAGGTTTTTATTCTTGGGAGAATGTATAAGTTGAATGCTTCATCGAAGTTTTCTACACACTGTTGAGGAATTGTCTCAACTGTTTCCTCGATGTGGGTTTGGTTGTTCCTTCCAAGCTCACATTGGTTCTCTTGAAATTGGTTCTCTTGAGACATCTTCGAGAAAATACGGGATCCGTGATTGATGATATACGACTTCGTGGTATAGTGGATGAAGAACAAAATCAAGCTCGAGCTAGATTGTTTCTTGATTATGAAAATATGCGAGAAGAGTCGTATAGTGGCTAAATTTCTTCAAGATCGGTATGCTTCTAATTTGTCTCTGAAAGGCAATTAGAGCTTGATGCATTACTTCCTACGATTCATCGATGATCAATGGGATGGTTATATTTCTCAAGGTGCATCGATCCAAATCTTGCAAAACTTATATTAGGAGCATCTTTTAATGATGAGAATTTTGTGGATAAAATGGTGGAACTTGGTAATCAAAGGAAGCAAGAATCTGCTGAAAGAGAAGAGCTCTTATTGATCAAAGAAATAAAGCCAAAAGAGAGAAACCTATATTTGTTGCTCGAAGAGGAATTATATGAGGAGAGTTGTGAAGAATTACGCTATGTATAATTACGGTATGTCCATGAAGCAAATCAATACTTTGTCGATGATGCTTTGATTAGACAGTATAATCTGGTTATGAAGTTTTCCTCTTCTGGTTCTACTTCTTCTTCTCAATTGGAAAGCATTGCTTCACTGTCTGATGTTCCTACGGCTAAGAGACAGAAAACAGTTGAAATTGTGGATAATTTTGATACTGTTTTGCCTTTGGAAATCTCTTCAGTTGTTACTTCTGACACACCTTCTGATGCTACTCCTTCTACTGATGTGATTGTTTCTGCTGAAACTTCTTTGGTTTCTTCTGATGTGTTGTCTAGTGTGGAGTTAAGTGATCCTCGAGTCGGGACAATAATCTGACTTGATCTCGATAACATTGTTGATATGGGGAGAAGAGCTTGGTTACAAGAAGTTCGATAGATTGGCTCTGAAACATGCTTCAAGGAATCTTGATTTAGATCTTAAGGTGATGAATCTACCTTTATTGAGGTTGGATCTATTGAAGCTTTTCTGAAGGTACTCATGTGGTATTGGTGAATTGGAAGGTGGAAAGCTTAATCTCGTTTATAATTTGGATAATACTTTTCTTGAGTTCAACTTTTGAAGGACATTCTTCATTTAGTGACTAGACATGATTTGAAGATCTTGTATGAACATGTCATTCAATATTATAAGTTTCATTCAAAGAAATGGTTCGGTTTATATTTGTTGGGTGATCTTGGGTTATGTTTGATTCTCATTCTTCAAATGGTAAAGGATATTCTATTTGGAAGAATTCTCATAAGTGGGAGATTGAGAGTTGGAGATTTTATCCTCGCCTTGTGTTCATGTAGTATAAACCACATGTGGGATGATTTTGTGTATGCTATCGATAAGCTTTATCCTTTATCGGTTACTTTTATGGAAAGGTTCTTTGAGACACAAGTTGGAAGTGCCTCATAATCCGGTTGGCAATGATGAACTTCATGCTACTCAATGTGTTGGTTTGATTAAAATCAACTTATGTCACATCAAGGTTCATCTTGTTTGTAATTCTATGGTTAGTTTGTAATATTTGTTTTATTTCTTAGTTAAAAAAAAAAAAAAAAAAAAAAATGTTTTTGGTTTTATCTAACTTTTCTTGCGGGTTTGTTGTATACTTTTTACGGTTATTGACTCACCGGATATACCTTGTGTATATGAAAGAGTTAGCTAGTCCAAAGGTGCGACTTTGGTAAAGACACATCAAATCATTGATAGTTTGTAATGATTTGCTAAAAATCATAGGGTATGCAACCACCTATGCTTTATTCTTTGAGTGTTGTATGGTTTTCAATTCACCATGGTCTATTCCTTTTGGAATCCAAGAATTGGCTAGCCCACATGTATATGGCTTGTGGTAAAGGCGGTGGCATTCCATATTTGGTTATCAATTCACCAATTCTAAGAATTGACTAGTCCGAGCAAGCGGCTACGGTAAAGACATTTCAAATCCGTTTATATGGTTCTTTGGTTTGCCAATAAATCGAGATGGTTATCGGTGTACCATAGTTTACGAACTTAAACATATGGCTACTCCGGTAGTGATGGCTATTGGTAAGAGACATCAAATCCATTTATTTTCAATGATTCACCTCTCACAGGAGTTCACACACGGATGTGATGAGAATAGTATGAAACTAATTTGTTTTGATGTATCTATTGTCATTTGTTCTTTGCAAAGATATGGTGTTTCGAGTTTCTTCATCATAGAGATGTTCTTATTGGGATTCTTTGTTGTTCTTTGTTATTATGCTCAATCCTCCGGAGCTATGTTTGTTCAAGATATATCGAGCTGGAACTTAACCAAGTCAAATTCGGTTTAGGGAGGATTGTTGGGAATTATGTGAAGTCCGGATTATCTTTGAAATTAATGTGAAGTGTTTCTCTTGAAGAAGAGTGGATTCTGCGAAGACATAATCTCTTCAAGTATAATAGTTAATAGTCATTTATGGAAGTGTTTATTCCGTGTTTAGTTTATTTAGTGTGGATATACATGAGCTTTATTAGGAAGTGATTGTGTATATCTTATTTAGTTTTATGATTATCGTTTCTTGGGAAAGCGGTTTAGCGATATTGTTTAGGGTTCCTTATCTATAAAAGGAACACATTAGAATGAGTTATGTACCGATTGGAAAACTCGGTTTTAGTTAATATAAAGATCCATAGAGGATCAAAAGTTCTTAGTTATTACTTGTGTTTATATTCCGCTGATAAATATAAGTAGTAGAGATTGTCTTTTATTGTGCTTGTGATTACATAGGCATACATAACGATCCACGAGCTCAAGATCTATCAAGGTCTGTTTTGTTTCAACACGAACAATACTTCTTCGTCAACAACCCTTTGAATTGCTCCCAGGTGAGCTTGAAAGCATTTTCCATTCCCATAGGCTGTGCATACGAGTTCCACCATGACATTGCCCCATCTAAAAGAGTACTAGTAGCGAACTTAACCTTGCAATCATCGTGGCAATTGCATAAAAGAAACACAGACTCCATTTTCTCAAACCATCGAACCATAGCGGTGGCTCCTTACGTGCCTTGAACTTTGTAGGATCTCCGCTTTTAAAATCCTTGTATGAACAATTCGAATCCAGACCCTCCCTGCAATTCCTGCAATGACAAGTTTGGCGACTTGACGATTGCTGTGACCTCGGCAAAGATGTGAGTCTAGCGACAGCAGATGGCTGCGACCTCGGCAGTGATGGCAAGTCTAGCGGCTTCAACGATGAGTGCGACCTCAGCGACATTAGTAAGTCTATTCGCAAAGCGATGGCCTGACCTCGGAAGCCACCGCCACTGTTGCTCTTTCATTCCTTATTGCCTCGGCTATACTATCCCTGACATACTTTTGCATAGCCGCTTGTGTCAATTCGGGTGCAACTTTCTTTGGTGCCATAACTCTTCAAAACCATAAGATGAAACAATGATGAGAATCCATAAGTAGAAACAAACATTACACATATATATCCACAACCACAACATGCATAATATAAATGAAATCACAACGGAAAACCACAAAATATCACAAATATAATCACAACACAAGTGAATAATATACATGAAAATTTCGGCCTACATGGACTGATATCATAGATAGCATAACCATTCCTACATAGTAGTGTCAACACTTGATTCATTTGTTTGTACAACAACCAAAAGACAACAAGTTCTTTAAACTATGTCACACACCTCGTGACTAGGATAATAGTAGTAAAAACTAACATGATACAAGTCTAATGTAGGCGCCTCCTGGTGCTCCGCCTGATCGATCCTGTAGTTCTCAAACCTGTGTAGTCAAACTAGCAACCATATCGGTCAAGTCACTAATCTGACGTTGAGCAGTAGCAATACTCTCTCGTGCCAATGCTAACTCATGAGCTTGTCACTGTAGCTCATCCTGTGACATCTCAGCTCTATCATACAACTCTGGCATCTCCTGCCTCAACTCAGTGATGTGCTCCTGGTTAGCTAACTGCCTAGTCTCCAACCCCTGATAGGAAACATCAATAGAAACTCTACCTATCACTAAACTCTCAATATCCTCCTCAATAGCCTCTACTCGACTCAATGAAAGCTCCTCTAACTGTCCTAACACCCTGTCAATCTGTACCTGCTGACTATCTAATCGTGCCTCTAATGTGGCAATAGTAGGCTGTCTAGCAACAGTAGCCCTAGAACTCTCACCAATATCAAACCTAGTAGGTGGTGCGGGCTCAGTAGTGGGTGGTATAGGTGTGTCAAATCGTGCGCGCTTCTTGAGCGGCAAGTCTGATGTGGGCATAGGATCTCTAAGGTAATAAGATGAGGATGATGATAGTGGCGATCCTGGTGGTGAACTAGAGGTCGATGATGATGATGATGGAAGTGGTGATGGTGGGTGAATCGGGCTATGAGTAGGACTAACTGGTGGTGTGGGTGCAAATTCGCCCTCCTCAAAGGGTTCAATCTCAGTGTCGAATACTATGAGTGGTAAATCTGATGTAGAGCCAACTGAAGATAAAACTATAGTAGTGTGTGACAAGACATCATCCATGTTAGTGTCTGATGAGACATCCTCCATGTCATTGTTTGATGAGATAGTGATAGGATGGGAATCTGAAGACATCTCTGTGACAACCGATGTGAAATGAAAGTAAATAACTCGAATAAAGTGTGTATGAATCCGCATGAAAAGTGAATATGAACTTATGATGAAATAATGAGATGCTATGATGATGTAGTTATAGTCTAGGGTCAATGATGCAACCTAGTTCTCTATAATCAAGCTCGATGCCAATCACACCCCAAATTACTGTTTTGCGGTGAATGGAATTCTGGGGTTGTTGTCATAGCATCACAATCACGATTATATTGAGCGACCTAAAGTGTCGTTTAAAAACACATCGTTTGTTATTTATGTAAAGCTTTCGAGTTACAAAGATAGGTCCCAAAAGTTGATAACGTTTACGGAAATATGTTTATTACAAGCCAAACGATGTTTTAAAACTACCATAATTTACAAGTGAGATGGTCCATATGCGTGCCATGATGTAATGCCTTAGTTACCAGAAAATACATTGCTAAAACGGTCAACAATAATGTTGGTGAGAAATCATAGGTTTATGAAAAAATGTTTTATACGACTACACAAGTATAGACCATGTATGACAAATATGCCACATAAAAATGTTACAATTGCTATAATACTTGACACCGAAGCTAGGCATTCATGATGTTCGCCCCAATGAGTGTTTGCCAAACAACTCAAATGATGATATTAAATGAAATGCATCCGTTTGACGATTGGGACCACCAACCGGATGGAGGAGTCACCCTCAATAGATCTATTCACTCACCCTCGCTTCTTCCGAATTAACGGTTCATGATTATGTAATGGGGACATTCAATTGGCAATGAGGTAACTTAAGCAATGTAATGAATTTGATATACTTGGTAACGTAATAAAAATGATGTGCAATGTATTCTCCCTCGTAGGTTTGAAAATAAGTATAAACATGTACAACGGGGCTATGAAAACTCACTTGGACAATGATGCGATGGCAAAAGTGAGTACACTGAAATGAAGCGCAAATCTCTAACCGTGACCTATTATGAATGATATGATCTATAATAAGTTATGATGTAATGTTATGCATGCAACTCGTATGATATCTATACCACTTGTGAATTTTTAAAAATAAAGTTTATCATCGAAAAATAAGTTTATAACGTATTGTGAATTTATAAATTACTTTACAAGTATTTATGTTGAAATGATATCCTACAATAATCATTTAGCGATTTATTATGAAATTATAGTTTTTCGTCGCAAAACAATATAATTTGAAAATTCATGAAAGTGACTAAATGGCCTCGAAAATCTAGTCGTAAAATAGTGAATATCGAGTGTTAGGAAACAAACTCAACGGTTTTGGAAAGCTTGTATCATTATCTCAAAGTTTTAGCTTTTAAATTTTCATCCTAGAGGTCTCAATCATGGAGAAAAACATAGGTAAAGTAGGGTACTTGTACCAAAAATATTGTTTAAGGGTAATTTTCGGCAAAGTTTGAGTGACCGTATTTTATTCGTTACAACTCCGTTTGACGAACGGTTGAACATTTTGGAAAATAGGCTAGGTGAACTTACTTTTACTAGAAGACATCGTTTTCTAAAAAGTATTCTATCGATGTTAAAATCGACTCTCAACATGGTCACTAGCGACAATTAGTTTTTGCTAATAGGAAATATGTATGTGTTATACTTGTGAAAATAGTTACGTCAACCTTATTTAAACACGTGTAATTTAGTCGTTATAAGTCCGTTTTCTACGTTTTATATATCCTTAACTTCATGTTAAAGTATACTAATATATTTTTGATAAATCGACTCATTTAGATAACGCTTAAGACTCATTTTTGACCCTTAAAAATCTGGACAGCATGCTGATTTTTCGAGGAAAATATAGTTTTAAATCGTTAAACTTGAAAATAGCATAACTTCTTTGTTATAACTCCGTTTTAACCCGTTCAAGCGACCACGTTTTCGTTTTAAAGTATATTTTCTGAATATCTAGCCCAAAATATTTTACAAATGTAGAAATTTCCAGACTTAGCAAAATTGATCAGACCTTATTTTTTTTAGTTGTCTAAATTGATTTTTCTCGCGTAATACTTATTCTAACCACTTCAAATCAACACCAAAGCTATTCTAAACCTAACATACACCTTCTTAGGGTGTCATGGGTTCCTAAACATCATCAAAAATGATATGTTTCAAGAGATTAATTATAGGATGGTATATACTAATTTTAAATATTAAAAACATTAAAAGTAGTATAGAGACTCATATAACTTGCATGTTTTCTTCAAGCATGATAAAAATAACCAAAGTATGAATATGGAGGATTAAAAATGATCATGAAATGCTTACTAGTGTAGTGATTAGGTTTATAGAACAAGGTTTTTCCTAAATACCCTAGGTTTTTATTGCAAAACCTTAATCAAGAGTATACTAGAGTGTATAATTTAGCTTGATCTTGAAATTTTTTGGCTTCCTTCTTGGTTTTTCTCCTTGGCCGGTTTGCAAGAGTAAGATGGAGAGGTTTATTTTTTTTTCACCAAAAGATATGGGTATGTATGTGTATAATGAGTATATAATTAAAAAAAATACTACAAGTGTAGGTCTATATGGTACATGTGTATTAGCTAGTTAAGATTTTTATATCCAAATTTTGTTGAGTCATGTATCTTGGTCGACAAGGGTAAAACAAAAGAAAGAGTAATGTATTAAAGTGTATGTATAGTTTGTGGTTGGAATCCAAATCAAGGTCAAGCAAAGCCAATTAAGTGCTACAACTGTGGTGGTGATGGACACATAGCAAGGAACTGCACTTCTCTAAAACGCCCTCAAAATGCAGAGTACTTCAAAGACAAGATGCTATTGGTGCAAGCTCAGGATAATGGAGCTGTTTTGGATGAAGAGGAATTAATGTTTCTTCTCGAGGGTAATGCCAAGACATATGATGCGAGATGTGGATGAGCGACCAATTCGGAAGATAGGTCATAATCATCAAAATGCCTTCCAAGTCGCCGACTATGATGCATATGACTCGAAGTTGATGATGAACCTCTCGCATGAGACAATTTTTATGGCTAGCATTTCTCCAATGGTCCTCCAAAGGTCTCTTCACCACAACAGGATGGTCCAACCAAAGATTCAATCATTTCGAGGTATTAAAACTATATGATGAAGTTGATGAGCAAAGATGCATAATAAAGTAAAATCTCTTGAAACTTATGAATCGATATTGATGATGAGGATAATAGCAATATTGTCCCATATGATCAATATGTGAAGCAAAGTGAAAATGAGATTGTGCCAAGTAATGCATCTTCGCGATCAATGATGACTATGTTTTTGATGAATACACCGCATGTGCTTACGATGATTCTGTTATCTCGAATCGAATGCCTATAAAGAACAAGTTGCCATTTATGAACAACGTGCTAAGTTTGAGTTAACTACCCGTGAGCAGAAATGGATGACCAAATGCGTACAATCATTAGAAAAAGTAATTTTAGAGAAGAAGTGTTAAAACAAGAGTTAAACTCCTTACAAGAAAAGCTTTCTAAAACGGTTAAGCAAAAGCAAGAGTCGCAAGATAATGTTAAAGTGCTTAAACAAGAATTCAAAGTCTAAGGAATCAAAACTTTTGAATGATTTTTCTAATCTAAAAATTTGAAAACAAACTTGAAAATAAATTATGCGTACAAGGAATACCATTCGAATGCTCACATGATCACTAAGCATAGAGTTCTCGTGATAAGCATAGTATTCCCATTGTGAGAAACCTAATCCCGAGTATGGTAAGATAGCAAAAGTCGCTCAAAATGTGATCTATGATGATAATGAAATCCTCAAGCCTAGGCAGAAACCTAGTTGCGCTGAGTGCAAGGAAGAGGATAGAAAACTAGATGATGCATCTAGGGAGAAAATGGATAAGAAGCTTAACGATCATGCGTGTAAAAAGAATAACATAACTATCAAACCCTACGATTACACTAAGGAAAATTGGATCTCCCTGAACATGTTTAAGCCTCAAACTCAATTAACCCCAGAACAAATCTTTTGGAAGAAAGATATGGATAAGCTAAAAGTTAATGTACTTGTTGAAACAAACACTCCCTTAGGAAAATGCTCTGCACACTCGTGTATCCTCCAATACACCAATGCATCTAGTTCCTAGATCGATTACCACTAATAGCAAAACCTTAATCATCCTCAGATGTTGTTTATCAACTATTCGTTGATTTTGAGAAGACATGTAAGAAGATAATCACACCTACCAGGGATAATTGAGGGGAAAGGGGTTTTGAGCAAACTAAAGAATATTATTTAACTGAGGTCATGCCTTTCTTTAAACAATTAAAAGGTCAATTTGAGAATCTTCAAAAAGGAATAAATTTATATATTAAAGAAATGGAAAAGGAATTTGATGCAATGATAGTTGAGGTCAATGATTATGAACATGAACTCAAATATAATGAAGTTGAAAGGAAGAACTTGCATATCTTAAATGAGAATTTGATTTCGATTTGTGTTGCTCAAGATGTGTTTTATACTGTTACTAAGCACTCTATTACTGCTTCTCGATTTCATGAATTATCTATTGCATTGAAAGTTTCCCATGATCGTGTCATTGAGCTTGAAAACAAAAACTCTGAACTAAATGAGAAAATTGATCAGGATGATCACGATAATTTGGTAAAACATCTTTCTAAACTAGAAGTTGAACATTTTGATTTGCAACTAAAATATCAACATCTCAAAGAAAATGTCAAAACCTCAAATATCAAGACATCCTCAGATGTTCCGAGTTTGATTCGAGTTTTCGATAAACAAAGCGTGACGAATAGATTCAAGCTCGGTGTAACACGATCGAAAATTGAAAGCCCAAATTTCACAATTAAAGGGTGAAAAGAACAATGTGATGGCTCCCAAATGCCTCCTCCTTTAGATTCTCAAGATTCTCGGACTTTTCATCTTCAAAACTTGGTTAATGTTTTACAAAAGGAAAATGAGGGTTTTCTTAAAGAAAATAAAAAGTTAAACGACACTTTAAAGAGTTATATGATTCAATTAAAGTCACCGTGACAAGAACAACGAAAAATAACGTCTTTACAAAAGGAAATTGAGAATCTGAGGAGACAGGAAAAGGAAACCGCCACTTGTCTTTAATGAGAATGTTGCATCAAGGTCATCCCCAGATTGAAAATATATTGTGACTGTTAAATACATTCCTCCTCATCTTAGGAATAATGAACTTGTGTTTCATAACTATTTTGCTCACCTTAAGGATAGGCTAGAATGTCTCCGTGAGATTGTGGAAGAGGATTTCATAAATAAGTCTCTTGATAGAGAAATTAGGTTTGCCTGCATTCAAGCCAAACGATCTCAAGAGCTGCTACAATGTTTAATAGCAACATGTCTTAAATCCTTAGGTGCGAAAGGTAAAGCTGTGATGCCTTGTTCTATGCCTAGTGCCAAGCATACAAACCATTCTATGCCCATTAAGAAAGTGAACTCTAATGTGCCTTCAGTAGTTCGGATCCCCGCACGTCTAGTTCGTGAATGCAAAAGTAGATCAACCAACTAATGGTCCCATAATTCCTTCTACAGAGAGTAATCATGACATAAAAGCAAGCGGGTCAAAGCCTCCGGGCAATACCAAGCAAGATAGGACCTCGCAAGCTAGGAATGTGCATTGGAAGAGTAGAAGATCACCCTAGGAATATTAAGTTTGAGTTGAATAAAATGAATCGTGTTGATTCTAGTATTAGCTATAAGCGCATCGTAATTAATTCGAATTATGCTACTATCCGCAAACCATGTAATGATGATCGCTTGATTTTGTTACTAATCATGAATGTGGAGTGAATGATTTGTCTAATGTTTTCAAATGCCCGCTAAAAGCTGTAATGTTAAAATCAAGCTAAGAAGGCTAAAAGGCAAAGGCGAAGAAAGTTAGAAAGCAGTGGAAACCCACAGGAAGGAATTTAGTAATATAGGTTATCAATGGATACCCAGTGGCAGTAAGATTAATGAGTTGTGCCCTAAACTTGCTAAGTCAATGCCCACTAGAAAATGGATGCCTCTTGGTAGAACTAATCCCTTAAGAAGTGAACATACTTTGAATAGGTCAAATACGGACACTAGCATCGCATCTATTTTGATGATTCCATTGTTTCTACTTACGATGTGGGTGTTCCAATCATCATTACTAACCAAATGGAACCCATTCTTGCATGGGGATCCCAATTATCCGATTATCCATTCTTGTTCGTATTCAACCGCAGATCGTTCAAATCGCTCGTGGTACCGGACTCAGTTTGTTCCAAGCATATATTTGAGACCGGTCACGGCTCATGAACTTTGTGAGTAAATTCATCAGGACTGTTAGATTCAGGAATGATCATTTTGGTGCAATTATGGGTTATGGAGACTATGTTGTAGGAGATAGTGTGATTTCCAGGGTATATTATGTTGAAGGTCTTGGACATAATCTATTTTCTGTTGGACAATTTTGTGACTCTAACTTAGAAATGGCCTTCAAAAAACATACTTGCTTTGTTAGAGAACTTGATGGTTTGGAACTTCTCAGAGGAACTCGCGGTTCAAACCTATACACCATCTCTATCGAAGACATGATGAAATCTTCACCCATCACACTTTCTTTGTCAAAGGCTTCTTAAGTCATGGCTATGGCACCGTCGTCTCAATCACTTGAACTTTGGTACCATAAAAATCTTTCCGAAAGGACTTAGTAAGAGGACTACCTAGACTTAAGTATGAAAAGGATCATCTTTGTTCAAGATGTCAATTGGGAAAAAGCACGAAATATGCCCACAAACCAAAACCCACAAACTCAAGAATGGAAGTTCTTCATACCCTTCATATGGATCTATGCGGACCAATGAGAGTGCAAACAATAAATGGGAAGAAATACATTATAGTAGTTGTTGATGACTACTCTCGATTTACTTGGGTAAAGTTTTGAGGACAAAGGATGAAACTCCAAATGTCATCATCAAACTTATCAAACGACTTCAAAGTTCGACTCAACAAAACTGTTAGAATTGTTCGAGCAGATAATGGCACGAGTTTGTTAACAAAGACTTAATTCGTTTATGAAAGTGTTGGAATCACCATCAAAGAAGTGTTCCACGAACTCCTCAACAGAATGGTGTAGTTGAAAGATGAAATCGAACTCTTGTGGAAACCGCAAGAACAATGCTAATTTATTCAAAGGTTCCTATGTTTCTATGGGTCAAGCCATTGCCACCGCTTGCTACACCCAAAATCATTCCCTTATTCACACCTCTCATGGAAAAACTCCATATGAACTTGTCCATAAACGGAAACCTGATCTATCCTACCTTCGTCTGTTTGGTGCTTTATGTTACCTAACTAATGACGGTCATGATTTAGGTAAACTAAAAGCTAAAGCGGACATTGGAGTATTTGTAGGATATGCACCAAACAGAAAAGGATACCGAATCTACAACAAGAGAACCCGAAATATCATGGAAACAATTCACGTTACGTTCGATGAGCTAACCGGTCAAATGTCTCCAGGATAATCCAGTTTTGGACCCGCATTTCAACCTTCATCAAGTAGTCCTATCAGTTTTACCCTTGTTTCTAATCCCTCACCAGCAACTCCTTATGTACCTCCTTCAGAAGATGACTTGAAGAAATTATTTGATCCAATGTTTGATGAACACTATGAGCCAAGTGCTAATGATATGTCAATTCCATCAACCGAGGTCGCTTCTATCCCCATCAATGAAGTTAACCCTTCGTTTCAATGTCATTAAGTCAAGAAGCGCGCCGATCACTCTGTCTCATCAACAAATCATCAATCATCGAGTGTACATCATGGAATTGTTTATGGCACCCATGATGAAGTTAATCCCTTTTCTACTCCGAAGATGCCCCTTTGAGAACATATTTGCTCTCGAATCATCATCGTAACCATCGTCATCGGGAGATATCGACTCTGCTACTTCGCTTGCTCAACAACTACCACATGAACACCTTAGAAAATGGACACATGATCATCCATTGGAAAACATCATTGGAAACCCTCTCGTCCAAAGATTCACGCGGAAACAACTTGCAACCGATGCCTTATGGTGCTTCTTCAACTCCGTACTCTAAGGTCGAACTAAAAGATGTTAAAACCGCCATGAATGAAGATAGTGGTTCAATGCCATGCAAGAAGAAATTCATGAGTTTGATCGACTAGATGTATGGGAATTAGTACCGCCCAGTTGTGCTATGATCATTGCTCTAAAGTGGATCTTCAAAGTAAAACTTGATGAGCATGGTGATGTTTTAAAGAACAAGGCTCGATTGGTTGCAAAAGGATATCGTCAAGAGGAGGGTATTGACTCGAAAAATCATTTGCTCCAGTTCTCGTATCGAGGTAATCGAATTTTCTTGGCTAATGCCGCAAGTAAGAACATGGTAGTCTATCGGATGGATGTAAAGACGGCTTTTCTTAACGGAGATCTTAAAGAAGTCGTATCGCCCGCCAACCTGAAGGCTTTGTGAATCCAGAGAATCCTACTCACGTCTATCGTTTGAAGAAGGCTCTTTACGGTTTGAAGCAAGCTCCAGGGCATGGTATGATACGCTATCAAAGTTTCTTCTCTCTTGGATTCAAGAAAGGAGTCATTGACCCGACATTGTTCACCGAAAGTCGGGCAAACATTTAATTCACGCTCAAATATATGTTGATGATATTATTTTTGCCTCGACCGACCCCAATGAATGTGACCGTTTTCCAATGAAATGGGTTCCAAATTTCAAATGTCAATGATGGGACAAATGTCATTTTTCTTGGGATTACAAATTTCACAAAGTCCCGAGGCATTTTATAAATCAATCTAAATATGCAAATGAGATTTTAAAGAAATTTGGATTTGATTCTTGTGACCTGTTGACACTCCAATGATAGAGCGCACTAAATTGGATGAGGACCACTCGGGGATCATGGTAGACCAAACGAAATATCGTAGTATGATTGGATCCACGATGTATCTCACACCGAAGAGACGGATATTCTATTCGTTGTATGCATGTGTGCTAGATATCGTGCTAAGCTTCACCAAAAGAACCTTGAAGTGGTTAAACGAGTCTTTCGGTATCTCCAAGGAACCATCAATATGGGACTTTGGTACCGAAGGACGCCAGTATGTCACTAATGACCTATGCAGATGATGACCATGCAGATGTCAAGATACACGTCAAGCACGTGCGGAGGTGCTCGGTTTTTGGGTGATAAGCTTGTGAGCTGGTCTTCAAAGAAACAAATGAGTACTTCTATTTCTCTACGAGGTGAATACATAGCCATGTCATCTTGTTGTGCTTAAATCCTATGGATGAGATCCCAATTATCGACTATGGCTTTGAATTCAACAAAGTTCCTCTGTACTATGATAATAAAATTGCTATTGCTCTCTCATGCAACAACGTTCAACATTCAAGAGCAAAGCACATAGACATTCGACATCATTTCATCGGGAGCAAGTAGAAAGCGGTGTGGTGGAACTATATTTTGTGAGGACTGAATACCACCATTAGCGTACATCTTCACCAAAGCTCTTCCTAGAGAACATTTTGAGTTTATCCTCCCACGACTTGGTCTAAAGAGTCTTCAACCGAACACTCAAACGTCTTCAAGAGGAAGACGAGAGTAAAGTTCTTTCTTCATCCATCTCTTGTAAATATTTATTCAAAAAGCAAATTGAAAAATATAAAACTTTCAAAAATCCATAAAAATTAGAAAATTTTGAAAAATCCCAAAAATATTGTTAGTTTGTCATGTTTATTTTCTTTTTTCCTTGTTCGATATCATCTACGGATTTTGTGTTGTCATTCAAAGAATGACACGGGTCTTTAGATGTTGTTCGAATGTTTTAAAAATAATAATAATAATAATAATAAATTTGGGAGAAAGTGAAACTATGGTTTATAGTCATTTCAGTCTATAACCCGTTTTTTAAAGAAAGAACAGAGCCATGCTTTATCTTGTTTTTCAAATCTCATGCTCTGATTCTATAAACAAATATTTGCTATCTAATGAAAACTAATTACTTTGAAAAATACCTCGGACTCAATTTTTGAAAATCATCTGGACTTAACATTTGTCAAAATCTCTATCTCTCAATCAACAACTTATGTCATTGATTGAGGGGGAGAATGATTTCAATTAAATCTAAAGGTTATTTGTCATGTTTTCAAAAGATATTCATGCATGTTATTGGAGTTTAAAGGCTCATAAGTGATCCTTATCGGTTAAATGTTTTCATAAGCAAGTCATAATTCTCCTTAAAAGCTTTCAAAAACAATTTAAATCTATAGAGATCACAAATCTCAAATGATTTGAAAATTGTGATCGGGGGAGAATTTGTGATTTAAATTGGATTTAAACTGATGATTCGATAAATGGTTTCACAAGTGTTTAGCAAGCTTTCCTCCCTACATGTGCCAAACGATTTCAAATTTTCTATGCACATGTTGAGGGGGAGCATCCTTTTAAAACTACAAAGAATTGAAACGTGATTGATTTGTGGAAGTGATGTTGATATCTTTTAGAAAATGGTAATCAAAGAAGTTAATTCTTCCTCTTGCCTCCGTGTGCCAAAACGATTTCAAATACACAATGCACATGTAGAGAGGGAGCTCTTTTTCTAAAAATATCAAAAACAATTCAGGTACAAAATGCTTTGATAATATATCACAAGTATCTGGATTGATTTTCAAATGGTTTTCAATTGGTTCCAATGGCAGATGAACAATACCAAGTAGACCAACCAAATTTACTTTATGTATGGTGATATAAGGATGATAAGGTTAGGTATGTATTCCCATGATCCGCTAGAACCGGAGGGATCTTCCCAGGGACAATCCACTAGATAGTATAGAGTCCTTAGGAATGTTGAAAAAGGAGAAAAATGAGAATATGGGAAGAGTGCGGACTGAGATAGAGCTAGTACTGGAATAAACCCAACAAGGTTCTAGTTATGAAATCTCGGTAGCACCAAGAGGTTGAAGAATGAAAAGAATTAAATGTGAAAAGGGTAGCCTCCAATAGTTCAACCTTAGGCGTAGAAACAGGTTCAATACATATGCTACCGGTGGTTACTAAGGTAACATCGCTATTGAAGATAAGACGTCATGGACCCAATGACGACCGCACTAAACTTCCCAAGCTACTCAAGTTCCTCTTAAAAGGGCTTGTTTCATTCTCACGGGAACCTACATAATCTATCGACTTTCTCTTAGAGATTATTGATATTGAAGAAGGAGACCTCTCCCTAGTCTCCGCATAGGAACCAAATATGAACAATTGAGTCTAGAGCCACGAGATCATCATATAAATCTCATTAGGACATCATCAATGAAGACTCTCTATTTCACACAATGTGGAAAGAGAGTTTATATCTTATGAGTCCCACGATTATCCTTGTGGTATTGCGTAACATCCGAGTGATATGCAAACATATTCACAATGAAGATGGAAAGCCTTCTAGAGCCAACATCAAACAAGCTCGGTGGGTAGCATGTGAGATCTATCCAATAGATCAACCATGTGACAACCGAACAGAAACAATGGGGCGATTCAATTTTTGAATCAATCCCGGTTCAGTTATGGATTGACGGATACCTTTAAAAACCATCGTTGTGCTTAAAACTCTTTTCTTTAGCACATCGACGTGTACTAATACTTCAAAATAAAAGGTGTTTATGATTGATAATTGATTTTCATTAAAACCTTCGTTGTATTGCAAAAACAATTTATATTGAACGATACACCATTGTTTTAAAATCTCTTTTCATCAAACAGTGAATCTCAATTACCGGTTCACTCACTCCGTGTTGTCTTCTTTAAGACGTTCCGGTTTGAGAACGACTAGAGCATTGCGAAACCCGTCAAGGAAATTCTTCGTAATTATACCGATCATAGGCGATACTTGTATCGATCAATGGGGAACCGTGGGTCGTGTACCTCAATTCAACGAAATTGATCAAAGACACTTTCGTGCAATTTATTGCTAACTCGTTGTATGCATGTACGCCCGACGTTTGCAAAATGATCGTAATGATGCGGTCAATCCATAGCCGCATGATCACTCTACACATTCATTTCTAAATAAATCATGATAAGTGCATCAACGACTCGATATTTTCACTCCATGCTTCGCTACTGCTGCGCAAATATCATGAATCAACTAATGCTTCCGCTACTCGATAAGAAAAATCATGATCCGAGAATGTGAGCATGTTGGTCCAAATGTCACAAAATCACATAATACCAACACCACAATGGAAGAGTCGAGATTTATGTTGGTGATGATCTCAATGTCGGCTCAAAACTCATGATCACGTGGATCAGTAAAAGACCTCCACTTGGATTATCCAAACATGCAATAATGAAGAATCAATGACTATGAGCTACTAAGCAAAGAACAGGAACAAGAATCCTAGAACAATCTTAATGTAATATCTGTTTGTATTCAATGTTATTTGAGGTGACCTCCCTTAGGGGGAGATTGCTAGGATTTAGTAAATCCAAGTATTAAAGTGTCGGTCACCTCAAGTATATGTAATCGTTAGAAAGCTCGTAGTCGTAGTTATTTAAAGTTAAGTAGTATTTAGTTAAGTAACATCGTGGAAGACGGACGGGTCTTTACCCACTGTATGCCTGATCCACAGCCCGTAGGTGGCAATTTGTGTAAGACTATAAATACTCTCTAACTCCCAAGGTAGAGAGTTGGAGCTCATAATAATACTTTCATTTTCTCTCACTAAGTTCCCAAACCTCTAACTCTTTCTCTCTCTAAAAACCTTAAGTTATACGCCCCCACTTGATCATGATATGATGTGTTTGTGAAATCCAATATGTTACAAATAAGGTATGGGACCCTAAGATACTGTCTAATTCGGACTACAAACGATTTAGGATTTTTTCTCCAAAAGTCTACCTCTCAAATACAGAAAAATCGAATTCTATATATAGATTTACAACTGCGACGGCGTCACCTTTTGCATGGGACGCCGTCAGCTCGCCGTCATTAGGGTTTCTTCTGGTCCAAGTCATCGATGGGACGGCGTCACCTTAGAGTTGTGACGCCGTCGGTCTTCAGTTGGGACGTCGTCTTGATTCTAGATTTGGGCCGTCGAGATGAAACCGTGAGTGACGCCCAATATTAAGGCGTGACGTCGTCAGTTATGTGACCAATTTCCACCGAGCCGCGCGCATGTTTTGATCAAGTCATTATAGAGGACGGCATCGCCTTTGGTTGGGACGCCTTGCATCTGTTGATCGCCTTTGAGTGGCTTCGATCTTGACTTTGCCATTTTCTTCATGTATTTGCTCCTTTTCGTCCAAATGTGCTCCATTACAGCATTTTGCTTCCAAAAGACCTAAGAAGTGAAAAGGAACGAAATTAAGCAGTAACGGATATAAAATAGGTCGATTTAGGGCTTAAATGACCCCCTAAAAGCATACGTTTTAAATCCTTATCAATTTTTCTGGTAGCTGATGTGGGGCTGAAGAGATACGAAGGGTTATAAGCAGTAACCTTTTTTAAGTAAACAAAAAATTAAATAAATCTAGGATGTACGTCTAGATAATTATAAATTTTTGATTGGAAACTTGATTTATTAGAGATAGACTCACGATATAAATTTAGGATGGAAATTTGATAAGCCAACAATATACAAATTTGGAGTTTTGGCGCATACATTAGAGATGGTCTAACAAGTTTTGATTACCAAGATACTTCAAAACTTAATTTACCCCACGAAAATAAGATTTGGATTAGCTGACATATGAACTTCGGTAAGATATAAATATATAACTTTTACCACCATTAGCGGATTCAGGAGACCCTCTGATGCTACTGCTTTGATGATTCTAATCATTTTATAGAGATTCAGTCACACTACTGCATATAATATCATGAGTTACAATAGCAAACTTTACTTTGGATGAATACCCATGCTCTTTGACCAAATCTATAGCTACTTATAACGTTAAGGGATATCTGCACAAGATTAATCTTGTTAAATCGCATCATAGTTGCACACCGATGCGTGGTTTCTTGACCAAGTCTTAAATTTATAGTGTCTCGTTATACCTATGGTCTACCCTAGTGCACTAACAGGCGGTGTACCGGTCGCGTGTAGTGTAGTAATCGATAAAGCCGAGGTCGTCCCAAGAGCTATGTGTGTTGGATTATTACTAAGTCTAGTGTCACAGATTTAATAAAGGTTTCGATAGGGAATTAATTAATTAAACTACTAATGCGAATAAAATAAAGCATATAAATGGATAAAGGAAATCAATAGAGAAGAGTGGTGCTAACCTAGTTAATCCTCCTAGCTAGTTATGTCTACGTCTACTTACTTCCAATTACTTGGTGGGGTCAAATTCGAGAGGACAACATTTGGTCAATTCGCCTAACCTATCAAAGAAAGATGCCACCACAGAGAAATCGGGGCACCATCATAAGTCCTATTGTTCCCGGTCCCTAAGCCAAGTCATTAAGTACCGCTACATGCTAGATTCATAATAGTGAGTGCTGACCATTAGGAACTTAGACACTACACCCCAATTCTTAAGTTCATCCAAACGATAGGTGATCGGTTGGTCAAATCGCACAAGTAGAAAGGGTCGTCGGTTGGTCATATCTTACCCTTCCTGTCTCATCCGCTCACCTAGGGTGGGTTGGTCATATCTCCTAGGCAATTGGCCTCACCGCTATTCAAAACTACCGAACCAAGGGTGGCTACCAATGAACTATGCATGCATACACTTAGAAATAATTGTATGGAAGTAAAGGTAAACGCAAACAAAACAATTAAGGAATCATAACTAGGCTAGCACCAAAAGGTGCTTAGCAGCTCATATTAATCATGCAAATCAATTCAATATTCAAAGGTACGAAATACATGAATTGAAAGTAAAAGAAATATAAAACGCTAATGCTTATCGTAATGGAGTGACTTCTCCCTTGGAAACAACTCCGTATGCTCCCCTAGACCTGCCTTGAGCTTTTTCCCACGTTCTTAGAGTGTTGTGTGTGGAATGGGATGATTAGAAATGCTGGAATTCGTGGGGTATTTATAGGCCAGATATGGGTTACGGCGTAACCAATATAGGAGTTACTCCGTAACCTTCTATTTGTTCGTAAAATACACTAGATCTGCTGGTTACTGCATAACCTTATTAGTGGTTACGCCGTAGTCTTCAATAAACTCGGTTACGTCGTAAGTGATGTAGTAGTTACGGCGTAAGTATCAGCGGCGTGGAACCTCATTTGACCTAATGTAGTTACGTCAGAACCTTTGGGAAGAGTTACGCCAGTAACCTTCCGATAAGTTGGCATTTCGAGTCACGCAATAGTTACGGCGTAATGTGAGAGATGAGTTACGCCGAACTTCTTCAAAATAGCATACCGTGATAAATCTTTAGATATGTTTCCGGCCCGCGTCTTTTAGCTCCAATGCTCGTAATTTTTCCGAAAGTGGAAAACAATGGAAAACAAGCGTAAATCCATATAAATGATATAAATAACGAGCTTTATCGGGAAATTGACACTTAATATTCGGGACTATTTGATGTTATCAAATATCCCCCACTTGAACTCTACTTGCCCTCAAGTAGACCTTATTAGATAGATTCCCAAAAGATATCTCCCATAACCCGGAAAATATGAGTTTACAAATCCCTTATGCTAGAATAAAACAAAGCCGAACACCTCACGAAAGGGGAACAAACACTCAAATCTCTCAACTATTCTAAGTGTCAATTTCAGGGTGATCACTCAATCGCACAGTCATAGCATGTATTCTATCATAAGCTTGGTGGTTACACAAATCTCCACCACTAGAGGTAAGGGCTAAACAATTCTCGAAGGCAATATGGGTAGACACGACAAAGGTTAAGGGGTGACTCGTCATTACTAACATGTCACGACGAAGTGGACAAAATCAATAATACATGACCAAATCCATGGCTAAGACACTAAATATTGCTCGCTGCATCACCTAGACACGCTTCATGACTAAAAGGGTAGGATAAGACATGGGATATATAATTGGTGTAAAATAAAAAACAAGGTGTAGTCTAAATCTATAACCAAGTCATCACCACTTCACCATCCGCCCAAAGTTCAAGCTTAGAAGTCAAGAAACCGGATCATGAAATGCAAGGTAGATGTGTCATTAGAGGACGTCGTGATGGGCACACTACCTTTTCTCCAACTGCTGGCATAACTACCAACTCAAATCTTCAAATGTGACCGAGGTGGCCTCCTCGATACTAAATCAATAAAGCTCATACTATAGTGCTTATAACATCGCACTTTACAATAACATAATCATAACAACTATATATATATATATATATATATATATATATATATATATTTCATACATAACAATAATATAACATAATATCCTCACTTGAGATGAAAAATGAGATTTGGGGGTCTTCAATGATCTTTGGGGAAATGTTGTCGATGAAAGCGTGATTTCGAACCTTTCCACTCGAACCTTGAACTTAGGCAAATGATGACTTCTCAATCACAAATAAAGACTACAGGGTAGGCTAAGGTGTATTGGTGTATCGAAACAATATATTGGGTGAACAAAATGAAAGGAATGGCTCAGAAGGGTGTATCTAGGGGTATCTTGCACTAAAGATGAGTGCAACAAAAAGGGTTTCACATGAGGGTCGAAAATTCGAGGTGACTAATTGATAGACTCACAATGGTAGGTCTGTTTGGGTGATAATCCTATAATATTGCCTTCTAAACCGAAAAGTCCAAATACATCGAGCTAACTCAACATACCTCGTCTATGGTCTCGAAATGATGCAAAGGCCAAGTTCTAAAGTTTACAAGCTACCCAAGACACTCATAATTTGGTGGATTTGGGGTAAAATATTGGAAACGGATAAGGCTAATCACACTATATAAAATCAAGGGTTGTATGTGCTCGGCTAAGGTCTAATCTAGTTAGGTTAAGAAAACATGTCAAAATTTTAAAATGGCATAATTTTTCAAAATAAACTAGAAAATGAGGGCTAAATAAAGTTCAAGAGATAATTCTACTCCCGTCCCCCACTTGAATTGTACAAAGTCCCTTTGTACTAGGCATTTAAATAAAGGTGAAGAGAAAGGTAGAATTAGAGCGAAACTTCTAAAATTTGCTCCATAAAGAAGAAAGGCCCACGAACAAGAGAGCGTGCCTTCAGATAAGCATCATGAACAAACTTCAATCCCTGAAATCACAATACCGACAAGCATAATTCTAAAAAGAAAAAAATGAAAATGAAAACAAACCTAACTCACTTTCGTAGGAATCACGGTTGCATTTAGCGAATGCAACAAGCCTTTTAAACCACTTGGTGTCCCAAGTGGACGAGTGAAGTCTCGTGAGGGTTTACAGGGAACACACCCACAAAGTTCATTTAAAAACTAATACAAGGTTATTGTGTTTTAAAATGAAAGAATTAAAGCAGAGGAAAGTTACGTCGTAACTCTTTTGAGGGAGTTACGCCGTAACTGGCAAAACCTGGAATGAGTCAGAAGCGAGTAGTTACGGCGTAACCATCGAGATGGTATTACGTCCGTAATTTGTAATCGTCAAGAATTTCTGCTAAAATGTTGGTTATGGCGTAATCACCAAGATGAGTTACGCCAGTAACTCGCTCGATCAAGAACCGCAACAACAATTACTTCCTCGTTTCTCGCAAAATAGTTAGAAAACACAAAACCCAACAAAAGGAAATAAAACAAAAGAAAAGGATAATTCGGGTTGTCTCCGAAAGATCACTTTTCTTTATTTCTGAGTCTTTAAGTTAGACTCGAGAGTGGGGCTACCGGTGCTTGTTGGTCATTTCGTGGACATGACAATCTCCACGTTGGATCCAACTTACCAAATTCTCATCCCTTTGTAGTAATTTCCAATTCTAAACAAATGAGTAGAAACTTTTGATTTTTCGATAAGGGTGATCAATGCCTTTTCTTTGTCTTCCTCATCGATATCGAGTAAAGGTTGAGCTTGGCTCAACTGCCTCTTGGTCCAATTTCTAAAGTTCTTGATCGTTCTCGGCATTTTGAAAATAGTCTTGTCATCGTTAATATTCAACCATACTAACCCTTCTTTTTTATTTTTATCTAAACCCGACATTTCCTGAAAGGGCTTCCCTAAAATTACTCCCGTAAGACCATCCTCCACAAATTCACTTACGTCGTCTAGAATCATAAAGTCTACCAAAAATGAATGAGTTCCAACGAAGACATGGATGTTAGTTGCAAATCCAAGAAAATTATTCCCTTATATTCTAACTCTTTCTTCATAACTTGGTTGTAGCATTCTTTTGACATGATGTTGGTGGGAAGTAGTGTCAATAAATGGGTGGAAGTCGATGAACCCGATTTTGCATGAGATCTTAAGATAATATGGGTTTCTATGATGTATTCGTGTTCCTACCTCATGAAATTTAGGTTGGTCTGGTCGCTAAAAAGTTTTACCAGAGTTATCTTGCCAATGGGCCATCTCGACGTCACTAGAGAGGTCTTCAGCACTCAATCCTAAGTTATCCTCTTCCTCAAAATTGACGAAAACATCAAAATCTCTCCCATAGTCAACCTCTCCAGGATCAGGAGGGTCACTAAGAAATTTTTCTAACGCTTCACCAAAACCGCCTCTGTGGTCAATCACAGATACCTTTTCCGGGTAGACAAATGTTCATTAAGTCCAAAGTAGCAATTTCTCCATTCGCTTCAAGAGTCAACTTTCCAAAGAAAGACATCCACCTTAGTATGGTAGTGGCAAGCATAGGCCTACCTAATATGACTGGTATCCTGTTGTCTTTCGGAATGTCAAGAATCACAAAATCCACTGGGAAAAGGAATTTCTTAATCTTTACTAACACATTTTCAATGATGCCTAATGGTGATTGCATAGATCGATCAGCCATTTCAATTTTCATCTTGGCCGGCTTTAAGTTACCAATCCCCATACGCAAAAACATCGAACGAGGCATTATGCTAATACTGGCTTCGAGATCGGCAAGGGCATTGCACATGTTTAGACTCCCAATCAAGTAGGGAAGAGTGAAACATCCTGGATCTTTTTCCTTTTGTGGTAGCTCGTTCCTCAAAACCGCTGAACATCTTTCGTTGAGGTGAATTGACTCATCAATGCTTAATTCCTGCGTAATATCATCATGATTAGTTTTAATAGAATTATTGAAAGGTAAGTTTACCGGCAAAGTTTGGTCCAGAAGTGGCTGTCTTTCCATGTTGATTCGTCGCTTAACTTTTTCTGAAAAGGTCAAAGGTTCCTCGAGGATAGTTTCTACAGTGTGGACAACTTCCTCCTCCCGTGCTGCTAGATAATCAGAGATGGCTTCTGAACATGAACTAACACTCTTCTCCAATCTCTTAATCCTATCATCGTAAAGTTTGAGAGAAGAAACCAGATATCCACTAATGTCCTCGTCAATTTTTCAATCCTATCATCTCGCTCTCTTGATTCCCGATGTGGTCAAGAATTTTCTCTCAAGATCACTCCGGTTTTGGTCCCAAACACGCCTTAACTTTCTCGACCTTGCATGCTTGATTCTCTTTCCAACCTTCATCCTCCGAAAATTTCCCGTAATTGTATTCTTGCTTTGTTATCGTCTTCATTACATTATGATTGAAATTGTCTCTCGGTCCGTATCCTGTGTCCATGTGCTACTTGTAGCACTGTTCAAAAACCCGTTGAATACGTACTAAGGCTTTGTCAGGATTCATGCTAGGAATAGGTCTCGGGGAATCAAGAAGTTCCCGTGTAAGCGCATTAATCCCACGATAGAAAAAGTAGACGATCTGATGTTTGTTTAAATCATGGGTAGGGCATCGATAGAGTAGCTCATTAAATCTTTCCCATGCTTGGTACAACGTTTCTTCTCCAACCTGAACAAATTGATAGATTTTCCCAAGAAGCTTAGCCATTTTTGAAGGAGGGCAAAATTGTTGGACAAACTCTTTTCTTAGTTTTCCCCATGCTTCTTTACTTTCACTAGGGAGTTTGTTATACCACCTTTTACTGTTCCAGTGAGAGTCATAGGAAAAATCCTTGCCGTGACCGAATAACTAGGAGTACCTCTAACGTTGAAGAGAGAGGATAAGTGGAGAACTTCATCTTCATCTCCAGAAAACTTAAGTTTGTGTAGTTTTCGAATAATATGATCAGGAATAGAGTATTTTTCAGTGTTAGAATTCTGTGTGAAGCTTCGTTGGCAGTTTTCATTAGGTCGCTCCAAATACTGTTCCATAATTAAGTCATCGATATCGTTTTCATTGATGACCTCTGGTTCCGCGTCAGACTGGTCTGATTCATAAAATGAGAAGATGTTGTGAATTGGAACCGGAGAGTAAACTTTCCTAGTCCGAAATTGCTTCTCCGGATCGTCGAAAAGGACGGCCAGAAAAGGCCTTGAGCTGTGAGTCTTGTAACCTGACATTTAAGAAAGAAAATTTAAAACATACTTAATATGAAATCCTAAAATAGCTCCCCGGCAGCGGCGCCAAAAACTTGATGCGTGTTTCTTGACTGTGTCTTAAATTTATAGTGTCTCGTTATACCTATGGTCTACCATAGTGCACTAACGGGCAGTGCAATCGGTCGCGTGTAGTGTAGTAATCGGTAAAGCTGAGGTCGTCCCAAGAGCTATGTGTGTTGGATTATTACTAAGTCTAGTGTCACAGATTTAATAAAGGTTTCGATAGGGAATTAATTAATTAAACTACTAATGCAAAATAAAATAAAGCAGATAAATGGATAAAGGGAAATCAATAGAGAAGAGTGGTGCTAACCTAGTTAATCCTCCTAGCTAGTTATGTCTACGTCTACTTACTTCCAATTACTTGTGTGGGGTCAAATTCGAGAGGACAACATTTGGTCAATTCGCCTAACCTATCAAAGAAAGATGCCACCACAGAGAAATCAAAGCACCGTCATAAGTCATGTTGTTCCCGGTCCCTAAGCCAAGTCATTAAGTACCGCTACATGCTAGATTCATAATAGTGAGTGCCCGCCGTTAGAAACTTAGACACTACACCCCAATTCTTAAGTTCATCCAAACGATAGGTGATCGGTTGGTCAAATCGCACAAGTAGAAAGGGTCGTCGTTGGTCATATCTTACCCTTCCGTCTCGATCCGCTCACCTAGGGTCATTGGTCATATCTCCTAGGCAATTGGCCTCTACCGCCATTCAAAACTACCGAACCAAGGGTGGCTACCAATGAACTATGCATGCATACACTTAGAAATAATTATATGGAAGTAAATGTAAACGCAAACAAAACAATTAAGGAATCATAACTAGGCTAGCACCAAAAGGTGCTTAGCCGCTCATATTAATCATGCAAATCAATTCAATATTCAAAGGTACGAAATACATGAATTGAAAGTAAAAGAAATATAAAACGCTAATGCTTATCGTAATGGAGTGACTTCTCCTTGAAACAACTCCGTATGCTCCCTAGACCGCCTTGAGCTTTTTCCCACGTTCTCAGTGTTGTGTGTGGAATGGGATGATTAGAAATTTGGAATTGTGGGTATTTATAGGCGGATCCGGGTTACGGTGTAACCAATATAGGAGTTATGCCGTAACCTTCTATTTCTTCGTAAAATGCACTAGATCTGCTGGTTACGGCGTAACCTTATTAGTGGTTACGCCGTAGTCTTCAATAAACTCGGTTACGTCGTAAGTGATGTAGTAGTTACGGCGTAAGTATCAGCGGCGTGGAACCTCATTTGACCTAATGTAGTTACGTCGTAACCTTTGGGAAGAGTTACGCCGTAACCTTCCGATAAGTTGGCATTCGATTCACGCAATAGTTACGGTAATGTGAGAGATGAGTTACGCCGTAACTTCTTCAAAATAGCATACTTGTGATAAATCTTTAGATATGTTTCCGCCGCGTCTCTTTAGCTCCAATGCTCGTAATTTGCCTGAAAGTGGAAAACAATGGAAAACAAGGTAAATCCATATAAATGATATAAATAACGAGCATTATCGGGGAAAATTGACACTTAATATTCAGGACTATTTGATGTTATCACATACTCCCCTTATAAACTCATGGAGCCTACAATTATCCCTGTCTGCACGAATACGACAACGATCATTTCCTCCAAATTGGTCCAATTCCTGCCACATTGGTCTAAGTTCATTAAAGAACCAATTAACTCTTGCTTGAAAATATGAGAAACATCATCTTTTAATTCATTTGTTTGCAAAGTTGAGGCAATGCTATTTTATAACTCAGTTAACTATTTTTGAACAGGTTCTCCATAGCGTGACTCAAGGGTATCCCAGATATCACATGAAGTAAAAGAACGATTGAAGGAGATATACCTTATGAACCACAGTAAATGCAACCTGAATTTTGATGATCTCATTCTGTTTATTACCTCGTAACGATGTCGATGACTAACCTCGTAACAATGCCTATTACTGATGTAATCTTTTCACACAGAATTTTGATGATCTCATTATGTTTATGTATCGTCTGGATCACCTTGAATTCGTCATATGATGCGTAGTACTGAGGATACCTTTCTCCACATCCACCAGAAGCCTCTTGCCAAGTATCTAAAAACATCAAAATCTTTCGCGTCATAAGTAAACCTTTAAACAAACACCAAACCAGCTCATATATGTATACATGTATTCACGTCGTGTGTGTTTTGTGTGTCATGTTTTAGGCTTGCACTATGGATTTTGTTTTAGGGTTTTAGAAGGGTAGAAGACACAACATCCAACCAAGTTTGAATATCAGAAACTATTTAACCTTATCTAAAATATGATCTAAGAGCACCACGAAGCAAAACCCGTTGTACGTCATAATTCATCACGAATACTTTTCCTACATAAATACTATAAAAGTGAACTGTGTGTATAATATACAATACTTTTATCAATATTATACATCTTTCTTTAAACTAATATAAACTATTCTTGTGCAAATGATGACAGTAATTTATTTTATATTTAATTATTCCTTTTAAATCCATACCGGTGCTAAAGAGAAACATGTCTACATGAGAAAAATGGCCACATCGTACCTTTTTAATTGCCAGTTCTTTCCAAGCACTTGACTTTACAGTTTGTGTATCGTCCGATATTATCAACAAAACAAATGAATTTTAAAAGTGGAATAAGTGTGGCCAAAGCAATAAAGAAAAAGATGTTTTCGTATTGTCTAGATATGATACATTTACCTCAGTTCTCATGACATTTTATGAATATAAGATGGAATTAATATTAAAACATAATCAGACATGTAAAGAACTTACCATCACAATGCACGTCCCATGAGAAAATAAGTCCATAAGCTTCATTAGGTTTCATAGCATATTATTGAATAAAAAACATCATGTAATGTATCAATCAAAAAATCTTGCGTGTAAACCACAAATAATTTAAAGACTTATAATTGCCAAAATACATGCACCCTTTTAATTGATTCTACATGCAAACCTCATTGTCCTCTACTTTCAACTAATTTTACATGAAACAAAATTTAAGTTTGAGATACATGTGAGACTTAAAAGGATAATTAAAGACACCAGAATTCATCTAGATCATAAATTCACGATTAAAGAAAGAATTAACCATATCAAAACCATAAATAATAATTGAATCTTGAAGTGAACTTACGATCAAGACTTCCTTCACCAATCTTCTGGTTTTATTGAATCTCAGTAAAAAGTTTGGAGCTTGGTGACTAAGAAAGAAGTTGGATGATGCTTTATGTCCAAGAAACTCTAGGGTTTTAGAAATATACCGTTGGGAATGAATGAATTTTATTAGGGTTTTGAGAAAAATAGGATTATAGGAAAACATGATATTAGGGTTACGAGGAAAAAAATAAAAATAGAGACAATCAACTACATTAAATTGCATATTACAATGAATTGTATATAGATTATGAGTCAAAATAATTGCGATATTTTATATATTAAGGCTTGCAAAATATATTCAAAAATAACATGTCGCTTGATGGTTAAGATACATGCTTTTCTTTCAAACAACCATGGTTCGAACCATGTAAGTGTCATTTTTACAATTTTATTTGAAAATAATTGCTTAGGTGGCATCAAATGTGATGACTAGGCATATGTTGCTTAGGTGGATTAATAGGTGGCATTAATGCATGATTATGGACATTTAATGACGGCATACGCATCTTTATATATATATATATATATATATATATATATATATATATATATATATATATATATATATATATATATATATATATATATATAGTTTTGTACGAAAAAAATATGAAAAAACGTTGTGCATTAAATCATTTTGTGCATCAAAATTCATTTTAGACCCAACTCCTTTTGAATTTTTTCATCAAAATAGCATTGAGCATAAAAATAAAATAAGTTACAAAATTTGTGCATTAAATTTTTGCGAATCAAAATTCATTTTTATGCATTTAAAAACGATAAAACCTCTAAATTAGAAAACTTCTTTCACAAAAGTTTTATGCACCAACATACACGATCTTGTGAAAATTTTAAAATTTTCGAGAACTTTAAAATAAGAATTCTTTTTATCTTTTTATGGATATTTGTCTTTTATTTTAATATATATATATAATGGCATACAAATTGTGGTTCCCTAACGCTCCGTTCTCGAATCTAAATTTTAAAGAAGGAAGGGGATGAGATGGGAAAGGCAAAGTAAGGGATGGAGTGGTTATTGAAATTTGTGTTCTTGAATTTGTATTTTTAAATAGCAGGGAAAGGATATAAAAACTAACACAATTACCAATATACCCTGAAAACAGTATTTCATTAATTAATTGCGGCTAATTTGCCTCTTTGTGAACAAGCATACACGAAAACAATTTATGTTATTTCACCATAATCCGTTTGATTTTATCTTACAGTAATACAACAATATCCCCATTAAAACTACTTCATTTTTTTACGAGTAAATTGCAAAAACCGTCCTTGTGGTTTTGCCAAATTGCACGTTTCGTCTTTATGGTTCATTAAATGCAAAGATTGTCCATATTTTCTACTGTTACGTGCGCTTTTTGTTCTTCATTTTAACCGGCGTTAAGTGAGTTCTGTTAGCAGTTACAAGTTAGCCCTTTTGGCTTAGGGGTGAGCAAACGGACCGGATCGACCGACAAAACTGACCGAACCGAACCGAACCGAAACCGACCGGAACACAAACCGAAAATTTAGCCTTGTTAGACCGGACCGGACCGGACCGACCACATTCGGTCTCGGTCTCGGTCTAGGTTTTTTGCCGGATTCGGTCTCGGTCCGGTCCGGTTTTTCTCGGTCCGGTCCGGTTTTCTTTTGGCTAAAGATCGTTGGAGCGCCCATCCTTTAAACTAACAGCCGTTATAATTTAATTTTTTTTTTCGAATTTTTTTTTGAAATTTTTTTTATCGAAAAAAGGATTTATAATAAACTTTTTTTTTATAAATATGCTTTTTTTATATAAAGCGATTTTCATATAAAACTTATCATAAAAGTTTTATATAAAATCATATGAAACGATTTTTCATATGATTTTTATATAAAACTTTTATATAGGATTTTTATATATTTTTATATATAAAAAACGTTTTTTATAAAACATATAAAAACGTATGAAAAGTAAATAAATTTTGTATACGTTTTTTTAGAACATATCAAAACGTATATGTTTTATATATGTTCCAAAAAAAATTTAGTACGTATAATTTTTTATATATATATTCTATAGTTGTAACAACAAATCCTTTTCACAATGTTTTTTATATGTTCTAAAAAAACGTATTAAAAGTTTTATATACTTTTCATATGTTTTTATATGTTTTATAAAAAACGTTTTCGTATATAAAAAATATAAAAAAAATCGTATATAGAACGTTTTATGTAAAATAACATTTTTATATAAAAATGTTTTTATAAAACTTTTTATATACAAAACATTTTTATATAAAAATGTTTTATATAAAAAACGATTTATATAAAAAAGTTTTATATAAAAAACTTTTTTATAAAACCCTTTTTCGATAAAAAATAATATTTAAAAAAATTTTGATTTTTTTAAAATTAAATTATAACCGTTAGTTTAAAGGATAAGCGTTAGAACGATCGTTAGCCAAAAGGCTAACTTGTAACTAGGGATGGCAATGGGGGGTTGGGGTGGGGTGGCCATTCCTATCCCCAAACCCGATTACCAAAGTTATCCCCAAACCCGCCCCGTTATGAGTAACTTGAATAATTAAGAACCTATTAATAATCAATTATAAACAAGTCTGTGGAAAACTAGAAGGGGGGTTGAATAGTTTTACCGATTAAAACTTCATTTTAAACTATTTAGATCGACTTATGTCAATCTATTTAAATGTGTGTGTTGAATGTTGATAGATGAGTATATAACTAAGTAAAGCAAAGATAAAGAGTAAGAAGCACAAAACCACAATGCGAGTATTTATAGTGGTTCGGCTACAAGGGCACCTTCCTTTCCCTACTCCACTCCCCGAGTCACTTACGCGAGTTCGTAATCACTACACAACACCAACTCCTTGTGGCGGAGAAGCCTTCACAACGTCGCCTACTCATTATCCGCAGACAAGGCTAGACACGGGTTCTTCTACAAGGTAGAACCAAACCTATCACAACGCCGCCTACACTTTATCCGGTACAAGGCTAAATACCGAGTTCCATTACAAAGGAGGAACTACTACCCAACACTACACAACACCTATCCCAAAGGAGATACACTCCTTATGACAACATCAACAAGGATATCAATATCCTTTGACTCAATACTAATCTATCTTATACATCGACACACCATATCGAATTTACACCTTAGGCACCTTTCACTAATGCCTTTGACACGACTCCTAGGCACCCTTCACTAATTCCTTCAACACGGACTTTCGGCATCCTTCACTAATGCCTTTGACACGGATCTTCGGCACCTTTCACTAATGCCTTCGACTTGACCCTTAAAACATCTTTCACCTATGTCTTCAACACAACACTTCTAATGAGAGAGGAAAGAACTATCAACAAGATAACATCAGTAGTATTGATGATGACGAATTTTGGCAACCCATGGACTTGAGCTTGCTCGACTTCAAGAGGTGGTGATCTCGCCTTTAAGAGGAACCTAGAAAATCACACAAACACAAAACTACATAGAAAGATCATTTGGATCTGAGGTTAGAGAGTTTACAACATTAAGAGAGAATGTGTGTGAAAAGGGTGAGTTACAATGAAGAAATGGCTCACTATTTATAGAGAAAAATCACTATTGCTCCACGGATCCCTTGCTTGAGGGATCCGTCCGATGTAAATCTCGGATCATTGGATGCTCTCCCTAAATGGGTTAGGGGTCATGGATCATGGGTCATGGGTTATGGACTTTGGATCATGGGTATCCAAATAGATACAATGTATCTAGAAGATGCAATGCATCTAGTCAATAGGTCATGGGTTGTCTCCATGGGTCATGGATAATACCCATCATGACTTATGCATGATGTCATGCAATGGGTCATAGGTTATGGATCATGCTCCATAGGGATGGGTCATGGACTTTGGGCTTTACCCAAATACATTCAATGTATTTAGTCAATGGGTCAAATACTTAGAGTTCTACCTATTATATTACCCAATACAATACATACTAAGTATGTATATATATACCTATTATGTAAACACTCGTTGTTATACATATGCATTACTATAACATGAAAAACACTTATTACTTGTTTAGTGTTTTATATGAAAACGTAAGTGTGTTAGTAAACTATTGGCTCAAACCATTTACGTATTTTATTTGTTTCGTTAAAATAATTTTATGTTTGTTATCGATAAAGCATTAAAAGATCGTAAAATATAAATAAACGTTTTTACGGCTTATTTGTATTAACAATCTCCCCATTTTTGTTGATGACAAAACATAAGATTATTTTAAGGAAAAACTAAAATTCGTAAAAGTTTGAATTTGAGTTTTACTTTTCTCCTCTTTTGTCGAAACAAAAAGAGCGTTGAAAAGAAACTAACACATTGTTTTAAAAAAAACATGTGAAACTAGAAAAATATGAAAGATAGAGAGTAAGAGAAGAGAAGGATTCTCGTCTTAGCTCCCCCTTGACCGGTCCATCCCTATGTGAGGGCGTCAAGTAATTGGAAAGACTAAGCGAGTGCATTGCAATTATGTTTGCAAATGGTTTCGTCTTATTGACGAACATGCTCCCCCTTGACGAGTGCTCCTTTGTAAGGAGGACGTCATGCAGTAATGGTAATCCTATGTGAAAGTATTGCAAATGAATTTGCAATTGTTTTGCTTTGACAAGAAACTCCCCCTAGCTAAGGGTGTCAAACTCTTCATGTGTATATTGAAAATTTACAAAACAAAGGTTAGGAAACAAGTATATGATGCATAATTTCATGCAAATAAGACTCAAGTTAGTAATAAAAATTCTTACATTGCACGGATCCCACGGTTCCTCTCTTAGAGGGATCTGTTTAGACTAAAGTGAGGATCAAATCGCTTGTAAACTCAAGAAAGAAATGTTGATGTAAAATGTGAAGTTAACATCAAAAATGAGTTACATACAGGTACCAAAGATAATCGACATATAACATGTAATTTCATTCAATAAAAACACAAGAAATTATCTACATATCTCTAAAACTAAGAGAATGACTTAAACATGAAATATGATTCCTAAAATATCTAAGTTAAGCTTAAGAATAGGACACCACTTGAATCCTTAAGCTCAAGGTTGTTTAGGTTTGTTGACCTTATCAAAACGTTCGAGGAGGTGATAAAACATGAAACGTTGCTCTTCATGTAGTTCATGTATCAAGCCTTCAACATGTTGACAATGATAACAATCTTTGTCATGGCTCGGAAATGGTGGTGGTAGAAATGGAATGGCTTGAGATGGAAGGTTTGGTTGAGGTTCAATAAAAGGAGGAGGGTTAAGTGAGGAAGGTTGAGGATTCTCAAAAGAAGGAAGGATTTGTGGAGGTGGTTCAACAAAAGGTGGTGGTGGTGGTGGAATATGTGACGAGGATGGTGGTAGAGTGGTATCTACTTCCATGTGATCGGGTGGTTGAGTTTGATGATTCCTCATAATCCAAAAGGGACTATTTGAGGGTGACGGAGAAAAGGATACCGGTGCTAGTGTCGATTCAACACCTTGATTTTGTTGTGCTATTCTCTCTATTGAGTAGAATGTTGGCAATGGTGGAGGATGAGATGGCCTAGAAGGCAACTCCTCTAAGTTGTAGAGGCGTGGAGATGAATGTGGAGTGGTGAATGATAAGGCTCTAGGCACTAAGGGTGATGGTTTATTGGATATAGGGGTGTTTGGTTTAGGAGGTATAGTGGTGTTTACCAATGGTAGTTTTGTAGGAACAATCCTTTTGGTGATTGGTTTGATTGGTTGAGGAGAAATCCTAGCGTTTGTGGATTTAACGGGAGATGATTCGGTTGAAGAATATTTGTGAACAACACGAGCAAGTTTCTTGGGTGGTCCTTTGGTGGATGAGTTAGCACTAGGAGCTTTTCTCATGATGAGATGATTAAAGGTTAGTGATTTAAAGGTTTCTAAATGCTGAGAATGAGGTTGTAGATGATGACTTAGAAGTCCTAACAAGATGGTTTATAAAGGGAATGATTTGGCAAGTGCATTCAAGGCTTAAACCACTAAGATCCTTTTGTAATGCAATGATTTGCATGCACAAGAGTCAACTTCAGAGTTGCACTGATCAAGGAGGTTAATCAAGGCAATATGGAGTGTTCAAGTTAGCAAGGAGAGCTTGAAATGATTGTTTTAGCTAGAATTAGTGAATCATCAATGAGGTTCCCACGGTTCCCTCCAATGAGGGATTCGCCTAGGCTATTCCTAGGATCCGGCTCTCAGACCAAGAGAAAAGGAAAATGATGATTTGTGAGGTCTAATACCTACACATCTTGAGTGTTTCAGTCTTCTTAAGTGTCTTAAATGAAGAGGGTATTAAATGATCAAGAATGATTGATGGTCGCTAATGATTGCCTTTTATGGAAGGAAATGGGACTTTATGACCACCAATAGGTAATCAAATATGACACTAGGAGATTTGAGAGTTTCAAGAGATCTTAAATGATCATAGAGATCAGATGGTTGCTTAAGAGTTATTTGAGAAATTCCTTAAAAATCATGATAAATGAAAAACTAGTTTTTGGCCTATTTGAGGCAATGATGACTAGAATCAATTTTCTAAAATTGAGAGAAATATCAAGCTAAGTGTTTTGAGATGTGAGGAACAATGTCTGAGCATTGAAGCGTAAATATGGTGAGTTTAGGTGAATTGATAAATCAAAAGCACTTTGAATGTGATTATAAGTTAGCTATGAGTGAGAGTGAGACCTACTGAGCTTGAGGAAGACTTAAGTGGTCCTAAGGCATTATGTTTAGCTAGTATGAAGTGGTCTAGTGGAATGGTTTGATGTATGGAGGTCTGCAACTGTAATTCTGTCTGCCCGGATCCCACGGATCCCTAAATGGAGGGATCCGTCTAGTATAAAGTGAGAGATCCGGCTCCTGCAGATCAGTATCATTACAGAAGGTGTGCATTTTTTGCACTATATTATGCATACTCATTGCTACGAGTTTCTATTGTATATGAACAACAAAATAAGTAAATATCTCATAATTCATAACACAAATACGAGTAATAATGATAATATCCAAACAAACAAGGTAAATCTTGCACAAACATAAGCATCTATTGTAACTTGATAAAAGAAATGTCTAAGACAACCATAATCCTATTGTCTCTTTCGTTAATCTCTTCTCTTCCTCTTTCACGACGTCATGAGGTAGTTAGTTAGGCATTGGATCATACCCTTCAATTGTTTGAATTCTTTGGACTCGTTTGGAAGAGTTGGAAGTTGTTCAAAGTTATGGGTCCATGTGGACGTTGGCAATGGGGTTGACTTTTTCTTCTTCTTCGTCCGAGGAGTCCGAGAGCACCGTGCCTTTTTCCATTGATGTCGTTTAGAAGGTTGTTTGGTGAGTGTTACCATGACGTGATCGACAAGGAAATGATCATTGTTGATAGGAGAGGTTGCATTGCACTAACATACTCACGAGTCGTGTTAGGAGCATACCATAGGAAGTACCATGTTGTTGACTTTGAATACACCTACCATTCTTTTCACTATGTAATAGGCAAGGTTAAATGGTCTTTGGTGAATGAGGCAATAGATCATTTGGACAAGACATGCATTGGATGGTCTTTATTCCCGACCAAACAAATGACATTTTCTAAGCATTTCTTCCCACTTTCTATAGATGGGATTCATTTGAGAGTTCCATTTGAAAGGGATCACGGTGGATGAGCTCTTTGTTGCGGTTGAGGCGAGATTGGTCGGCTCTAATTTTGAAGATGGTGTCTCGAACAAGTGTGGGATCATCGAGAGGAGTGTGATAGATTGGTTTTGGGTCTAGTGCAAAAGATTGAGTGGACATTGCCCAATCTTGGGAGTACATACAAATACTTTCACAAGGAATGCGAAGAATTTGTGCAAAGGTGTTGAGGGGTAAGGTGATGGTTTTGTTGTTGACAATGAAAGTGATTGAAATGCTTTCAACTTTGTTATGAATGATCCTAACACTTTTGTAAAATTCAAAGATAAAACCGGACAAATTTGTTCATCAATATCTAGAGACAATCAAAGTTAATTCGTCGAGAAGACTTGATGAATATCGGTGTTTTCAAGGAAACATTCCTTAACCACACAACCTTCGTGAATAAGTCGTTTTTCAAGCTTTTTGAAAATTTATGATCGGTTTTTGAGAGCTCATCTTTTCGATAGTATCTAGAGAGGTAGTGGACGGTGTCATGGTGGTCTTGTTAGGTAGCTTTGGGCATGGTTGATCAATGATGTTCAAGAAGGAGATGCTTGAGGATATGAAGCCCTATGGAGATGGAAGCACGATTTGGGTCGTTTTGTGTTTGTGAGGAGAGGGAAAAGAATTATTTTGGTTTTGAAAGGCGTATATCAGCTTTCTGTCACACGGTTCCCCCGGATCCCTTGTAACAGGGATCCGGCTAGTACAACTTGTGGGATCCGGCTACTGTGGACAGAAAAAGGAGTGTTTGGTGTTATTTTTGTAATAAGTTATACAATATCTTATAGTACAAAAAGAACTTTGTAGAATGGTGTTCCTAATTGAATAGACGTTTTGGTCAACATGTTTTTTTATAGTTTAACTATCAAGGATCTATTTTGTGATGACGACATAGGTTTGACGATAGAAAATCATAGAGGAATACCATTCCCCCGATGATGAGTAAGTAGGGAAAGTAGAGAAGAGAGACTTTTTAGAGACTAGCAACTATTGAAGTTAGCGTCCTAATTCATGTGTTTAAAAAAATATTAACAGGCAAGGTTTTAATCAGGAGAAAAACATATATTATCAACATAAACGTACTATAGATAAAACAACTAGTTTGTGGGTAAGTGAACATACCTCTAACCTTTTGGTATGGTTTTTAGAGACCATATACCCGAAATACTTCATGAGCTTTTATAGTAATCCATTGTACTTAGAAGAAGTAGGTTGTGATTACTTTTGGGTTCTTACTTGAGTGTTGACTTCATTTTTCTTTGGATAGAAATGAAGACTTTGGAAAAGTCCTAGCAAGAGAATTTCTTAAGAAGAAATTGTTAGAATAATCTATCATTATCCAACGAAAGATTTGTTTAAAGATTTCCTTCTTTGTAGTTTTCAATCATACACGGATCGTATCAAGTTTTAAAAGTATAATATACTCTAAGAAACTTGGTAACAAGCTCGTACCAATTGTGGAAAACTAGAGGAGAGGGTTGAATAGTTTTATCGATTAAAACTTCGTTTTAAACTATTTAGATCGACTTATGTCAATCTATTTAAATGTGTGTGTTGGATGTTGATAGATAAGTATATAACTAAGTAAAGCAAAGATAAAGAGTAAGAAGCACAAAACCACAACGCGAGTATTTATAATTGTTCGGCTACAAGGACACCTTCCTTGCCCTACTCCACTCCTCGAGTCACCTACTTGAGAGTTCGTAATCACTACACAACACCAACTCTTTGTGGCGGAGAAGCCTTCACAACGTCGCCTACTCTTTATCGGTACAAGGCTAGACACCGGTTCTTCCACAAGGTAGAACCAAACCTATCACAACGCCGCCACACTTTATCCCAGTTGAGGCTAGATACCGAGTTCCATTACAAAGGAGGAACTACTACCCAACACTACACAACACCTATCCCAAAGGATATCCACTCCTTATGACAACATCAATAAGGATATCAATATCCTTTGACTCAATACTAATCTATCTTGTACATCGACACACCATATCGAATGTACACCTTAGGAACCTTTCACTAATTCCTTTGACACGACTCTAGGTACCCTTCACTAATGCCTTCAACACGAACTTTCGCACCCTTCACTAATGCCTTTGACACGGATCTTGGAACCTTTCACTAATGCCTTGACTTGACCCTTTAGAAATCTTTCACCTATGTCTTCAACACAACACTTCTAATGAGAGAGGAAAGAACTATCAACAAGATAACATCAGTAGTCTTGATGATGACGAAGCTTGGCAACCCATGGACTTGAGCTTTCTCGACTTCAAGAGGTGGTGATCTCGCCTTTAATAGGAACCTAGAGAATCACACAAACACAAAACTACATGGAATGATCCTTTAAATATGAGGTTAGAGAGTTGACAACACTAAGAGAGAATGTGTGTGAAAGGGGTGAGTTACAGTGAAGAAATGACTCACTATTTATAGAGGAAAAATCACTACTGTTCCACGGATCCCACGGATCCCTTGCTTGAGGATCCGTCCGAGTAAACTGGGATCCGTAGGACGCCCCTAAATGGGTTATTGGTCATGGATTATGGGTTACGGACTTTGGATCATGGGTATCAAATAGATACAATGTATCTATAAGATGCAATGCATCTAGTCAATGGGTCATGGGTTGGCTCCATGGGTCATGGATAATACCCATCATGACTTATGCTTCATGGGTATGGGTCATGGACTTTGGGCTTTACCGAACTACATTCAATGTATTTAGTCAATGGCTCAAATACTTAGACTTCTACCCATTATATTACCCAATACAATACATACTAAGTATGTATATATATGCTTATTATGTAAACACTAGTTGTTATACATATGCATTACTATAACATAAAAAACACTTATTACTTGTTTAGTGTTTTATATGAAAACGTAAGTGTGTTAGTAAACTATTGGCTCAAACCATTTACGTATTTTATTTGTTTCGTTAAAATGATTTTATGTTTGTTATCGACAAAACATTAAAAGATCATAAAATTTAAATAAACGTTTTTACGGCTTATTTGTATTAACAAAGTCTTATTAAGTTTTCAAGGATTGTATTATACATAAATAATGATACATTACACCGTCAAAAATTAAAACTTAAAAATATGACACTAAACGAGTTCTCATAACCACTTGCAATTTGTAATCTTACAAAGATTAAAAAAAACTAATAATGTTAGAATAATAGTTTTATTATGTAAATATTAATAAAATACTATATGTTATAAATATATTTGTTATGTGTATATATTATCGGGCGGGCGAAGATTCCACGCCCAAAACTGATTAAAATCCTCATTTAAGCCCCAACCCGCCTCTATAACCCGATTAGTATGCCCCACCCCGCCCCCAATTAGTTTGGGTTTGGGTTTCCTTCGAATCCGGTTTTTTGCCATCCCTACTTGTAATCGCTAACGGAACTCACATAACGTAGGTTAAAATGAAGGACCAAAAGCGCATGTAACAGTAAAAAAATACGGGTGATCTTTGTACTTAATGAACCATAAGGACAAAACGTGCAATTTGACCAAACCACAAAGACGATTTTTACAATTTACTCTTTTGTTACCGAATAATTTGGCTATTTACGAATAAACATACACGAGCACAAATTTAAATAAAATAATAATAATAAAAAAAATCCCTATAGATATAAAAAACAATGCCCATGGGAATGGTGGGTCCTAAGGGGGAGGGAGTCGTTGCGGTTTGAGATCGGGGCCGGAAAAAACTTTCGGTACCGCTCGGGAGCACCACCCCTCCTTACTGCAGTCGCAAAATTCATACCAATTCCATCCCAAATCGGGCTATTCTCCCGCTCCTCACCCGCCTCCAACGGTAAAAAATCTATATATACATTCAAATACAATTCAAAAAACAAATACATCCCAAAAAATCTATATGGATCAAAGGAAAAACCGATCCCAACCTAAGCCAACCCGTTGCAAAACCGCGCCCCCGGCTCATCTTCGTCCCAACCAAATCCAAACCAAACCCCGAACCGTGCCCAACCGAATTCTCAATTTCAGCAACCCACTCAACCGAATTCACAATTCGGCCAACCCAACCTACCCACCCAACCAAACCAATTCGGCATGCGACAATTATGATGGATCTGGACACACTCCTTGTGTCAATGATATTTCGATGATATTATTAAGCACGCGAATTTACTTAGTAATACTTAGAAGATGAATTATATGATGTAATGTATGTAAACACAGATTAAATGTTGGATCGATATACTTTAATCAAACTAACTTAACTAGCTTGTTAAGGTTTAATAACCTCGGATAAATCCTAAGTTATTAACAAAGAAACACCGAGCAATCTTTATCAAGCACGGAATTTACTTAACAAAGCTAAGAAGAAAACTTTATTAACAAACTCTAAATCGCTTATTATGAGATACTCTAATACAACTCTAAGATAATCGAACTTTTCTCTAAACTCTAAATCATAAACTCTAAAACTCTTTTGGAAATCGTACCTCTAATGCCAATCTAAGAGTCCTTTTATAGGCTCAAGGATATCCTAGTCGGTTTACAATTGATAACCTTGTACGACAATTAATCTAAACATGGAATACAATACTTTCCATAAACGAATATACGTTCTTTTGTTCTAGCAAGATTTTGACTTCATCTTGCGAGACTTTGACTGTCTTTAGCAAGACTTTGACTCTTTGACTTCTTCCAAGATTTCTGCAAACTACAAGTACTTTCATATCTTCAAGCTTTGATATCTTCAAGACTTTCATATCCCAACAATCCTCCCCTAACTTGAATTCTACTTGCTTGACTTCAAGTTCCTTTATGAATATATCTTTATGACCCTCTTTAAAAATGGATTGTTCTTTAGTCTTTAGATAGTATCTCCGTAATATCGTGCTTGTCAAAGTATCTACAGAATATCTGTGCTTGTCAAAGTATCTCTCTGTATCTCTTAGAATTGTTTTCTTCACAACAAGATCCAAAGAATCTCCATCTTTTCAAAGAACACAAGAACATATGACAGTTTATAAAGAATTCAGCTTTAAGTTGCATACTATTCTCATCACATCTAAGTGAATCATTGAAAATTTAATGGATTTAGAACTCTTTACCAAAGCCATTATCTCTGGAGTAGCCAAATGTTTTGGTGTGTAAGACCATGGTACATTGATAACCATATGATTTTAGCAAACCACCACTATCAATGATTTGTTTTGTCTTTACCAAAAGTCGCACCTATCCGGACTAGTTAGTTCTTCTATCTAATGGTGAACTAATTACCAATAATGGTTTTTCCACGCCTTTACCACAAGCCATTTCTTGTGGGCTAGTCAACTCTTCACATTACCGATATGGTGAGTTGATGACCATCCAACTTATTAGCAAGTTGTCAACTAAAACGGATTTGATATATCTTTACCGAGCCGTTTGCTCATGGATTAGTCAATCCTTTTGTAACCATGGTGGATTGATAACCTATTGATGTTATCATCACAAAACCATTTATTCAACCTTTATTTCAAATATTTATTACTTAGCAAAAGGTTTCTTCTAAAATTTATTTAACTCGGTTTAGTTCAAGAACAAGACTTTGATAAAAGTATCGTGTCGATAAGCGACTTTGAATAAAAGTACTAATATATCAAAAAGTATTTATTCAAATAAAATTCATACCAGCTTAAAGATCATTCTCAAGAATGGTAGTCCGGTCTATAAGCAAATTGATCACCATGCAAGCGGTTTCATTAGCCTCTTCTACTTCCAATCCATGCTCTAGCATTCTTCTCATGAGCTCAACTGAAGAGGATATCTTCTTTCTGCAAACATGTGTATCATTGTTCCATTTTCTAGCTCCAAACATGAACTCCAGTTCTTCAAAGAATCTCCAAAGAAACTATTTCCCGGCTTTCTTGATCCTTCCAAATATCATCGCGTTTCTTCATCGCTTCCCACATGATTATGAGATCCCCATGTAAAACCAATCCAATCCCTTCTAATGGATTATCTTCAAAATAAGCCTTCACAACATCATATAAGTAGAATAGATCTACTCTATCTATAATATGCAAGAAATCCCATAGCCTTTTGAAAACTTTGAAACTTTCATCTTCTTTGTGAAAACCATGTAATCGCCATTCTTAGATTTCTCAACTTTGAAAACACTAATCTTTGATCATTCATCTTCATGTTATTATCTTCATCCAGATAATCAAAATCTACCACTCACGAGATAATTCTTCAATTCATCACTAGTCTCGCATCTTAATTCAACCTTTTCTTTCTTTGAAAAACCGAACATCTCAGAATTTCGCTTTTCTTTTTCTTTTAAGCTTTTCTTCCTTTCGGCTTCGGTCCAATAAGCTTCTCTAAAATCTTTAATGCTGCAACATCTTTCTTATAAGCTTCTCTCAAGATCATGTAATCTCTTCATATCCACATAATTTAGCTTCGCAATCCTTTAAATCCTCTGCTTTTTAGATATGCCATCATTGCATTCCTTTCTTTAGCTAAATTAGGTCTTCTTGACATAAATCTAACAGTGTAGGAGACTGTAATGGTTCAAATAGCCAAAGATCCAATTCATCTTGCACCTTTTGAGTCGCTTCTATTTAGAGCTTCTTGAGCTTCTTGTTCTTCTCATCTTTAGCATCTAACTCTTCTTGAACTTTTCTCGTCAGCCTTCATTCCTAGCCACTCAATAGCTCTAAGTTCGCTAAAGTAAGTTTCTTCTTCTTAGTTTCGACTGTAACACCTTTCCCTTTGTCTTTGGATCAATTGCAGTTGATCGGTTCTTGGTTGTTCTTCTTCTTGTACATCTCTAAAAGTAACTCCTCCTCTTGGATGTGACAAATCTAGAATTGTAGCAACTAATTCATCATCACCGCAGAATGAATAGGTTTGAATCTAGGTTCCTCTCTTCTTCTATAACAGCTTGTTGAAGGACCGACTTCTTCTTCAAAATTCAATACCCTTGGAGTTATTGGAGTTATTACTGCCTAGATGTATCAAGACTTTGATGTTCAAGACCTTGATCATCAAGACTTTGAACATCAAGCACCTTGAACTTGCACTTCTTCTTCTTGTTCCTCTGAAGTAATCTTTTTCTGCAGACTTACGATTCTTTCTTCTTTGTAATATCTTGTTCAGATTCTTTCGCTCATAACATCTTCTTCAAATTATCCTTTTCTCGAATTCCTCCCAAGTTGTGAAGATGATTTAGAACCTTCTTTCTTTTCAATTCCTCACGAAGTGCTTTACGACATTTTTTTTGCCTCTTTAACCCATAAGTTGAAACCTTGAATATAGGGTTTAATAAAATTCCTTAACCAGATATACCGACGCTTCAACTTCTTAAGCGCTTTAGCTTGACGCCCAACAGTCTTGTTTAATCTAGCTAGCTCCCTTGTTAAAGCATAATTATCCAAAGTCAAACCCTCACGAGGTATATTAGGAGCATCACCGTGAACTTGTGAATGTTCCTCTGAAACAGAAACAAAAGGTTGAGGAGATGGAGTAGGTGTTCTCTCAATCTTTGCTTGAACCTCGGGACTTGGAGAAACATCACCCAGAACGATGCAAGACCTTCACGAAGCAAGATTGCAGATGCAAGATATCTTGTGAAAGACTTGGTGAAGCAAGACCTTGTGCGTAATCAAGTACCTTCGCTTTCTTCATCCTCTCCGGTGCATCACGACAAACTTGTACAACCTCCATCATTGTTGTCGTTAATGGAATATCGCCACCTCCGAACAAATTACTTCTCTTAGCCATGAAAGTATAAATTTTGGCTTGTTGCACAATTACATGTAACAAAGTAGTAGGTTTTGGAACATCACCAATTGCTTGTTCAAGAAAACTCAGACAAATCGTGGGTACATCAACCATGTTGACCGGATGATATATGCGATAGCATCCCATCCAAAATAAGCCTTGAAAAATTAAACATCCTATCAAGAGCTAAGCCAACCACGCAGATGCAATATTCGACCCAAACCGCTCCCAAGAAGTGCTTTTAGAACTTATGCAATGGAGCAAAACATGAATCAAAAACTTCCATCGAGGATGAATAAGGCTTTCTTGAAAGTTTGTTCAGCCAAAGAACCTTCATAACCCAAATTTCTAAAAGTATCCCAAATCAGTTGCTTATCAAATCTAATAGCGCCATCTTCATCTTCAAATAATAAATCGGCTCGAATAGATGCTTCTGTAATCTTGATAGTCCTTCCAGCAACTGAAGATCTAATATAATATTCATCCTCCTCCATATTATCTCTAGCATTAGCCCAAAATTCTTGAATCCATAGTTCAATTATATCCTACCAACTAAAAGAGCATAACTAATAGGTAACCCAATAAGATAATCAATGATATCATAGAAAGCCACATTTGCCTCGCCTTGTCCAAATTAGCCACCATATTGTGCTTCAAACAGTTAAACGATTCACCATTGTTGAAAAGATGAGCACAATAAAGATTGTATCAATAATCGAGAGATGGTAATTGGGAGATAAGTATGAAAAAGATATAAAGTAATAATATGAGAGGAAAATCGGAAAGAAGTTATTTATAGGTGGATTTGAAAATCACAAACTTAAATAACAAAGTTACCGTTACTACCAATTACCCAAAGAATATTACCGTTGGAACAAGACTTTAATATGACAAACAAGATTTTCCACATAAGCAAGATTTCCCAAGCAAGATTTCCCAGCAAGACTTTCTGTGAAATACAAGATTTTGCCAAAACCTTCATATAAACTAAGTATAAACAAGCATCCTCCCCTCAAGCAATACACGTGACTATATCTAACACCTCATAGTCCTCCCTTAAACATAGCTTAGTAGTTAATCATTCCAATGCTCACGACCAAGTGATTGAATCGTGATACATCAAAACCTTTTGTGAGTAAATCACCACATTGTCATCCGTGTGAACTTTAACCACATTAATGAGCCTATGCTCATAGCAATCTCTCGATAAAGTGATGCCTAATCAATATGCTTTGTCTTGGAATGATACATGTGATTCTTCACAATACAAATAGTACTCTCATTATCAATATTGATAGGAGTATTCTTAAAATTGAACCCATAATCCAAGAGTTGATTTTGCATCCATAAAACTTGACCACAACAACTTGCGCAGCCTACATATTCACTTCAAGAGATGATGTTGCCGCAATTGTCCGCTCTTGCATTGCCGGAGACTAACCTTCTTCCAAGATATTGGCATCCACCAGCCATGGATCTTCTATCATAATTATCTCCCGCATAGTCACTATCCGAAAACGCTTCTAAGTGAAAAGGTGACTCTTTAGGATACCATAACCCCAACTTAGGTTGTTGTTTCAAATAATGTAAAATCGCTTTTATCGCATTGTGTGAGAAATCTTTGGTGAGACTTGATATCTTGCACATAAACAAACCGCAAACATGATATCGTGCCTTGATGCAAGTAAGATACATAAGAGAGCCAATCATAGATCTCAGATAACTTGACTTCAACAGTCAGTCCATATTCATCTTTACCCAAAGAGTTGATAGATTTAATTGGTGTAGTAATGACCTTCATACCATCAAAATTAAACTTCTTAAGTATGTCCAGAATATACTTGTCTTGGCTAATGAAAATTCCTTCCTTGGATTGCTTAACTCAAGTCCTAAAAGAATGTTAACTCTCCCATTGAACTTATTTGAAACTCCTTCGCATCACCGCTCAAACTCCTTAACCATAGACCTGCTTGGTAGCCCCAAAGATAATATCATCAACATACACTTGAACTAACATGATATCCTTCTTGTCTCTCTGATAAACAAAGTTTTGTCAATAGCTCCCTTTCGTATCCATGCTTTAATAAGAATGTAGAGCCTCTCATACCAAGCTCTAGGTGCCCGATGAAGACCATATAGAGCCTTAACCACCTTATAGACTTTGTTTGGATGCTTAGGATCTTCAAAACTCGAGGTTGTTTCACATATACCTCTTCCGTAATAGTGCCATAAAGAAAGGCACTCTTGACATCCATCCGTATACTTGAAAACCCATATAAGAAGCAAAAGCAAGAAATATTCGAATAGCTTCAATCCTTGCCATGGAGCAAATACTTCATCATAATCTACCCTTCCTCCCGCCTATAACCCCGAGCAACTAACCTCGCTTTGTTCTTGATAACATTGCCTCTTTCATCTCTTTTAACTCTAAAACCCATCTCGTTCCAATAACTCTTCCCATCCGAAGATCACATAAAACCCAAACCTCTTGAAGTTAAATTGAAGAAGTTCTTCCCGCATAGCTTCAACCCGCCTTTCTTTAGTCAAAGCTTGAGCAATATTCTTGGGTTCCTCTGAGAGATGAAACAAGTAAATAAGGTGTTTGATGGTCCTTATGATTTAGCCTGTTTTGTTTATACACAAAGCTAAGTAAAGCATTATGAGGTTTTGTGAAACCCTTAGCTTTTGTCTTGTCATAACTCCAGATGTAGAAGGACCAATGATTTGATCATTGGATGATTCTTATGAATTCGTAAGATTGGAGACTGTGGAACTTCATATGTATCATCTAAGTTAGTATAATCAAGACCTTCATTGGAATTTGTGAAAATACCTTCATCTTCAAGCTCATCATTAGTTTCTTCTAACCTGCATGGTAGGATCATCCAAATCATCTAAAAGCATCGTCAACAGTGCAAAAGAAGATTTTGGTTGAAAACTTGCCCAAAGTAACCGTAAGAGTACTCTAGCCTTGTTCTTCTTCTTTGCCTCTTCATGCTCTCCTTTGTTCATCAAAGCTGTAAGAATGTGCTAATACATCTTGAAGAAGCATCCGATTAAGTTCCTCTTGAATAGATTGATCCTCCGCAGATAATGAGGATTTTGGTGCAACAAGATTTTGGTTTGGAGAATCAAGACTTTGCTTAGGAACATCAAGATTTTGTTTTGGACTTACAGGATCTTTATTAGGAACAAAGATCGTGTCTAATATGAACATCATGAACAACATATTGAATATCTTCTTCAATGTGCAAAGGTTGATTTTCTCTCTAACAGAACATAATTCATTGAAGGAGATAAAATCTCAAGATCAAACATCCAATCAGACCTTTCCTTTCTCATTGTCTTGATCTTCTAGAAACTCAACATGAAGACAATCTTGAATCTTCTTAGTAACTGTTGTAGACTCTAAAGCCTTTCTTCGTTAGTGCAATATCCCAATAAGTAACCTTCTTCGGACTTGCCATCAAATTTCCCATTATCAATGGTGTTCAAAATAAAGAGGGCAACCAAAAGGCTTCATAAAACGAATGTTGGGTTTATTGCCCATTAGCAATTCATAGGGTGTCTTCATCTGTGGTTTTGTGACGAAACCCCGTTGAGTACATAGCATGCAAGACTTACACTTACCGCCCAAAATTGAATAGAGATGAGAATCGCTAACATGGTCCTTGCCGCTTCAATCAAGGTCCTATTCTTCCTCTCTCGCAACACCATTTTGCTGTGGTGTTCTAGCAATACTAAACTCCTTTTATGCCTTTATTTGCACAAAAGTCATCCATAGGCTTGTTCCTAAATTCGGTTCCATTGTCACATCTAATACCTCTAACCTTGAGTCTTAATTGGTTTCAAGTGCTATTATAAGAGTTTGAATAGCATCAAAGGTATCATCCTTAAAGCCCAAAAGAAAACCCAACTGAATCTACTACAATCATCAAGAATAACCAACAAGATTACTTCTTATTTAAACTTGCCACAGAGACAGTCCAAATAAATCCATGTGTAATAGCTCAATGGTTCTCTAATATTTCTTTCATCAAGCTTCTTGCAGAAGCTTTGTGTTGTTTACCCTTCTTGCATGCCAAACATGATTGATCATTCTTGTAAGTCTTTGAAGGTAAACCTCTAACTAAATTTCCTTTGACCAATTTGTTGATGTTCTTGAAATTCACATGGCCCAATCTTCTATGCCATTGATGTGCCTCTTCAGATGTTGCTTTAGCCACCAAGCATGTGGCTCTTCCATAAGAATGTAGACTCTTCATGTCTAAACTATACACATCATTTGTCCTTGGTACTCTAAGTACTACCAAGTCATCATCAACAGGTTTGAAGTCAGAAGCAAGAATGAGACATTCTGTGTTAGTGAATAACACATGATGCTTTTATCACAGATTTGAGATAACGACAACAAGTTGAACTTAAGCTCCTTCACATATCCGACATTCTCAAAATCGATTCTCCCACTTTAATTGTTCCTCTCCAAGAATCCTTCCTCCATTGGGATCATTCCCAAATGCAACTTTTCCTCCACTAATATTTCTAAAATCGAGCAGATTTCTTTATCTTTGTCATACTTCAGAGCAACCACTATCCACAATAAGATGATCTTTAAGCTCCTCTTCCGGGTTGCCCCGCACACAAAGAAAAGAGTTAGAACTTTTAGGAACCCAAGCCATTCTCGACTTAGGTTCCCCGAGAAGTTACAAACTCAAATTCTTTGAGTATGTAATTCTCACTATCTTTCACATGATGATCCAAAATTATCTTGTGATTATTAGCATGTGGATTTTCAAAACTCTCGGTTTTTCAACATAAATTCCTTTCACCATTATTAGCATTTTCTTTTGACACAAAACATCCGATTCACTTTTTGTTGAGCGATTGTATGTCTCTCAAAGATCTTGTCCCTTTTAATCCATTCGCTTTTAACGGTGGTTCTTGTGATCTAGATCCCCTATATGAATTGTGATACCTTCTAGGTTGATAGTGAGATCTCCTAGAATTTCTATCCCAAGTATGGTTTTCGAGACTTTGTCTCGAAAGCAACTTTGAAAATCTTGTGAGATATCAAGGTCTTCTACGATGTGGGTATCTATGATCCGGTGTGAAGTTTCGTGATTAACCCTATTAGAATTAGTCCAAACTGGTTTGTGCTCTCTAGGTCTCGATTGTTAGACTTATTCCTTGAAACTTGCTTAGATATTCAATGTTTGTCACAATCTTTGATTAAGTGAGTAGGACTATAACACACAAAACACGCTTTTGACCCATATGACCAAAGTGATTTCTTCTATGTCTATGCCCAAAATTGTTTTGCCTTTTTGATGACCGATAAAACTGCTTTGACCAAAATTATCCCAAAAAGGTTTAGCAAAGACAGCTTTGAAAAGGTTTTGCGTATGTATCGCTTGTTGAGCAAGATTTTGGTTCAAGGTACTTTGGATTTTGAACATTGTTTTCAACAGTTTCTTTGGGTTTCGCACCTAGATTGAGCAACAAGCTTCTTCCCGAACTCTAGACTATCTACTCCATAGCGAGAAACATCAGCCTAGAGGATGATGACTAATGGGATGAGGAACAAGATGATAACCATTGTCTTTCTTATATTCGTGAGGTGGTTCACTTCATCGAGCCCTCATTACTAGATGAATCTATATAGTTAATGAGCTCATCATCACTAGTGGTTATGTCCTCAAAAACACCATCATCCCGATCACTAGGTTGGTTTTCATCTATGTTACTAAAGTCCATTCCAAATCCTAAGCATGTTCTAATGTAAGCCCTTCTCTCTGCTTTTCAACATAAGCAACATGGGACAAGCGGACTCTCCCAATGACAAACTTAGCTAACAAATCATCTCTTTCCTTAGTTAATTTCTCAATTTCAAAGAATTTTACGCTTAGTTTCCATTCACCGAGTTTTAACCGGTAATCCTGTTGTTCATACTTTTCACCCCAAGCCATTTCATTATTTTCATGTGTTATGATTTTAGCTTCTATAGACTCTAAAGTGATTTGGTAACCTCGCTACCTCGGACCTAGCCCTAATACAATTATCTCTTTCAATCACATAATCATAAGTAATTTTTGATAAAAATCATAACAGTTTGAGCATACCTCGAGATAGGAGATCGAGTTGGTGAAGTAGCCACCATAGCAAGAAGAACAGGATCATCTTCACTTTCTTTGCTCCAATCAAATCCTCCAAAGCCATCATCGATTCCAGCAAAGATGTTCGATTCTTCATCAAAAGCAAAGGTGCTCGGTCCAATGCTTCCACCGTGTCTTCAACTCAGTATCTTCCATCGCTACCATACAAGAAGTCATTTGGTTCATCATCAAACTCTTCACCCAATCAACTTGATAAATTCTCTTGAGCAACCAAAGCCTTTGTTTCGCTTATTGGAATTTCCTTGAGCTCAAGTTTAGGCTTCTCGGATGTTCTGCTTTGCTTGATACTTAGCAAACCCGCACTCCTTGCAAAGTGACTATCTTTTGACAATTGAAGCATTCAATTTTAGATTTGTCAAAAGTTATTCCTTGTTTTGGTTTGAAATCAATATTTTTGCTGTCTTCTTCATGTACTTTTTGATCCTTGCGTTGATCAAAGCAACTTGCCACCGACATCAATTTCTTCAAGTGCATCCTCTTCAACTGTGCTAGATCCTCTTCATAAGTTGAGTGTAAGCTTGCTTGTTGTGCAAAGAAGGAGCACACAACTTCATCCGAGTTCAAAGTGGTAGATGGTGGGGCTGTTGAGCATATGATGGGGATTGTAAATGAAGAAGATTTTGAGAAACAAGACTTTGAGGAGAAGAAGATTTTGTAAGTAACCGCTCTTCTTTCGAGATGATGAAAAGCAATCACCGTGAGATTTGGAACCTGGGTTGACCACTCATCTCATGTTCATACACCTTCAGTTGATGATAGAGATCATCAAAGTCCATAACATCCAATCCTTGTTGTCCTCCTCGATCATAGTAGCAATCACATGCCATGAAGATGGCAAACTCCTTAGAAACTTCAAATTAGCATCCTCAATCGATACTTGTGCCTTGTATAATTCTAACATGTTGAGGAGATTTTGAACCTATCATATGCGACATCAAGACTCTCTCTTTCTCCATCGTGAATGTTTCAAATTGTTGTTTCAAAGAAGTTTACAGTGCATCTTTTAGAGGCTTCATTCCTCCAACTGGTCTTGATACCATCTTCAGAATGGTTTTGTCATTATCAACTAGGGGAAGATTGTTGGGAATTACAAGTTTGAGTTGATAAAGACAAAAAGAATGAAACAAGAGGGACTTAATATGACAAGAAGGAAACCTACTAAAAGATGGAAGAACTTGCTTGCAATGGAAGTTTTATTATTTAGTCCTTATCCTCTAGTATATAAAGAGGACATAGGTGTAGGTTTTTAATTAAGTCTTCCAATAATGTAGTCGACTAAAAGGTGTGTGTTTAGCCTAGACATTAGGGGAGAACGTCTAGGGTATTAGTTTTAGATTAGTGTGTCCTAGGCGTATGTTCATGTAAACGCCTAGGTTATTAGTTTAGTTAGTAGACGTGTTCCTATAAACGTCTAAGATTATTAGAGTATTAGTGAATGAAAAACCTTGTTTATAATAATATTGATTCTATGTTTGAATATTCGCCTTTATTATTATGTGTTCTAGATATAATATTAGACCTCGTCTAAGAGCTTCAACGATCTTCACAATTGTTGGGTCTATTATAGATTTGATGATACAAAACAAGAAGAATGAAACATGAAGGACTAAAAGTGACAAGAATGAAACTATAAAAGATAGAGAATTTGGAAGATTCTAGAAGATATGCTTAAAAGATTATTTAGTTTCCTAATTGTATTGTTTCCTAATTATATTATGATTCTCTTGTAAACCCTAGATGTCTCTAGTATATAAAGAGACATAGGGTCATTAGTTTTAGTACCGGACGCACAAGATGTGAGACGCTCAAAGGTGTGTGTGTGTGGGAACCTAGGCGTAGGGATTGGGAAAACGCCTGGGGTTTAGTGATTTAGTTAGTTAGTGTTAAAGATCAAGTCTTTGATCTTTATTATTGTTTAGTTAGTTTATGATAATGAAAACCTTGTTCATTATAACGTTAATTCTTATTGAATATTCCGCTTTGTTGTGTTCCTAGATATAATATTAGACCTCGCCTAAGAGCTTACAACGATCTTCACAATTGGTATCGAGCCCGGGGCTCGTGATATCTAGGATCTACAAGGTTTGTCGAAGAGAAAAGAAGAAAAATTGAACTGAATTTTCGTATCTTTCTGCAGGTCGCTTTTCAAACACCATAACTTTTAATGAACCGCTGGATTGGGCTAAAATTCAAACTGGAGCTTGGTATATCTATCTTTAATCTCACCAAGGGTTTGTCAATCGGAGCTCTCAATCAAAAGATATAAGCAATGAATTCCGCTGCGTAAAAATCCGTAAGGTTACAACAAAGACTGCTTTGAACGATCATAACTTTTTTCGTTAACCGTTGGATCAGAACGAAATTTTTGGTGGATGTTCTCTATATATCAATCTAACTTTCCACGAAGGATTTTCCATCCGAGCTTTTATGTGAAAGTTCTTGAAAGTACCGCGTATTTTCAAAGTCTCGCTTGGTTTAAAAGTAATTGTTGTTCGATGTTTTAAAGTCTGGCGATGCTTATATAATCAAAGTATCGCTCGAGGTCTAAGCATCACGCGAGGTACTTCTTAAAGTAATCGCTTATGTTCACAAAGCACTCGCAGATTTTATTCAAAGTATCGCTTATGCTCAAGGAACTGCTACTTCTCAAAGTCTTGTGAGGAGGTTTCAGCATCTTGTTAAATTGAAAGTCTTGCTTTTCATATAGTTTTGATTTAAGGGAAGTCGAGCATATTGTTATGATTTTTGAATGACACACACACGTAATGGTTATTTGGTTCACACACAGGAAGAAGTTTTGTTCTTAAAAGGATTTAAAAGGCTCGTTATGGAGATTTATGAAGAATTGATTACGAAGAGGATTATTTATCACTTATTTGAAGGTGAAGTGGAATTGCTTGGTTTGTGTTCTTATCATCTAGCTTGTTGAATCTAGCAATGTGTGATTTTTCTTATGATGCTCTATGCACACATTGTCTATCACTCAAGGAGTTACATTGTAGTGCTCGGTGTCTCATACTAGTTGAGGATTCTTTTCAAGGGATCATGGTCTACTTATATTTTTTGGTTCGTATAAGTATGGAATTCCGTGGATAGTAAAAGATTTAAGACACAAGTTTGGGAAATTCTACTTCTTCATCAATTTCGTTATATTTGGTTTTCTTCACAAAGTGATCATTACAAGGAGTCTACAGATTTTGAAGAATCAAGAAGATGGTTAACATATGTTTTTTATGGGAAGCTTATTGTTAAATGATTAACCATCTACATGCATCACTCAAGGGAAGTGTTTGATTTTACTAACTGCTGATCATTATTACTACTGCTTAGTTGAAGTTTTCTCTTGTTTTGGATCCATTTTTCTTATGATGCGTAATGGTGGGCGATTTGAAGCATTGGAAGTCTTAGATTGGAAGTATGATATTGGTTCGTGGTGGTCAAGATCATTATTTGCATACGTTCCCTATTTAGATAATAACAAAAAAGGGAGAGATGTTTGAGTGACATGTTTAAGTCAAGGGAAGATTGTTTCATTCATGGTGAGATTTAATTATCTCAACTCTCGCTACTCGCCTAGGGAAGTTCGTACAAGAATCGTGTTTGTTTTGTCATCATCAAATAGGGAAGATCCAATCCTTGGTATCGAGCTTATAACGATCTTCACAATTGGATCCATAACATCCAATCCTTGTTGTCCTCGATCATAGTAGCAATCACATGCCATGAAGATGGCAAACTCTTAGAAACTTCAAATTAGCATCCTCAACTCGATACTTGTGCCTTGTATAATTCTAACATGTTGAGGAGATTTTGAAACCTATCATATGCAAGATCAAGACTCTCTTTCTCCCATCGTGAATGTTTCAAATTTTTGTTTGAGAAGTTTCAAGCATCTTTTAGAGGCTTCATTCCTCCAACTGGTCTTGAGAGCAGCCCATAGTGCTTGCATCTTTAGCATCATGAAACTTGAGAAGATGTCCATCCGAATGGCGCATAAGAGAATGTTTAGAGCCTTCTCTTGATTCCTTATAGTTGCTTGTGGTAAACCGCTTTGGTGTCAGAGGTTGTCCAGAACAACAATGGGATCAAACTACTTCATTCCCATTCACAATTACATTCCACAAAGCATGGTCTCAGAATGGCAATATATCGCCTCATCTTCATGCACCGAGATCATATTCTCCCATTTTGATTATTGGAATTCGAGTGAGGTGATTGAGGGTGGTGGAACAACTTGATCGACATCTTTGAATATTGTTGAAGTAGGGTTTCTTCCTAGTCGAGTTTCCACACAAGCTCGATACCACTTGTTGGATCGATATACTTTAATCAAACTAACTTAACTAGCTTGTTAAGGTTTAATAACCTCGGATAAATCCTAAGTTATTAACAAAGAAACACCGAGCAATCTTTATCAAGACGCGAATTTACTTAACAAAGCTAAGAAGAAAAACTTTATTAACAAACTCTAAATCGCTTATTATGCGATACTCTAATACAACTCTAAGATAATCGAACTTTTCTAAACTCTAAATCATAAACTCTAAAACTCTTTTGGAAATCGTACTCTAATGCCAATCTAAGAGTCCTTTATAGGCTCAAGGATATCCTAGTCGGTTTACAATTGATAACCTTGTACGACAAGTAATCTAAACATGGAATACAATACTTTCCATAAACGAATATAATGTTCTTTTGTTCTAGCAAGATTTTGACTTCATCTTGCAAGACTTTGACTCTGTCTTTAGCAAGACTTTGACTCTTTGACTTCTTCCAAGATTTTGCAACTTACAGTAAGATTTCATATCTTCAAGATTTTGATATCTTCAAGACTTTCATATCCCAACATTAAACACAAAACTTAAGCTCTAATATTATTAATGAATAATACGAGTGATCTTGCTTATCACTAGGGTTACACCTTGAAGCCTTTGTGAGTAATACGTAGGTAAATTAACAAGTAACTAAGACAATAACCTAGGACCTCCTTTTATACACCAAGGAGTCCTTTACAAGATAAGTATAAAGCTAACATAATAGAATATACACAATCTATTCTATACTTATCTAGACGTGTTTAACTAAACATAAACTGATAGCAGTGGTAATAATGTTCTAGAAGTGGGAATACGTTTCCACTGCTAGTGTTAATCCAAGCAGTGTAAACCACAACTATCCGTGGTAACGGATTATTCCCAACAATCCTCCCCTAAACTTATGATTTCTCTGCAAATCAATAAGTTTCTTCAATATGCATTATCTTCAAGGATTTGGGGAATTCAATCAAACACTTCACTTCTTCCTTAACTTCTGTATAGCTCTTGAACATTGATCTTGAAGCCTTTGTAACAATTCTCTGACTTTCTCATTGTCTTCATGAACTCTTATTGTTGTACATAACATCACAGTGAGAGTTCCAGCTCTGATTGGATATTCTTTCTCAGCAAGCATAAATGCATCTACTCCATTTGTCAGAAACATGATGAACTTCACATGAGTCATAGTAAAACCATTTAGTACCGTAACATGGACATGAGAACTTCCAAAATCATCATCAACATTAGGTTCATAAAGCCTTCTAAGATTCACCCATAATCGTGCATCTCCTTAGTATCTTTGAGATCTTGAGCATTAAACCTTTCTTGAACTAACCTCCATAATGTATTAAGGTCATCTCTCGTCAAAAGCTTTAATAAGATCTTCAAATGTCATGAATGATGAATTTTCACCTCCCTAACCTTGTGATCTTCCATGATGGAGCAAAATTGCTAGCAAGTGAAAACTTCCCAATCAATAATAGGATGTCGAACTTGCAAAGTGGTTCGGATAAAAATCTCTTTCTTCAATCACAATCATTCCACCAATTGATCTTCGATGAATTTCTCAAGAGGAATTTCCTTCTCGTAGACATTGTTTGATCTTCATCAACCTTGGTCTTCTTAAGTTTGAGAATCACTTACTTTGGCCTTCTCTTCAATCTAGGAAATCTTCGCTTCTTCTTCGATCCCATTGCAATAAAATCTTTATCTTGTTTTTGAGTTCGTAGTAAGCCTTTTCAACTTGATCATCGACATTCCTTTGAATTGATGCATCTTCCAACCACCAACATGACAACAATAAGTTTTCATATATGAAAGAATTTGTCTCTTGGTAGGTTGTCTTGATTTCTTTTGACCCTTTTGACCGTACTAATCACATCTTCAAGTGCTTGATTGTTCTTCATTAGAATGAAATCCTTCAACCGAAAGTTCTTTGTTCCTCGATAAGGATGCATCACTACTGTGTCAATTGCCTTTTCTTGATTTCGCATTATTAGCAATCAAGAAGTCAATATCTTCTTCAAGAGGAACATAACTAAACTCGAGTCTTCTCTAAGAACCGTGAGGTTGAACATTGAGCGGTGGATCTTCTTCCATTCTATCCAATCTTTTAGCTTCCATAAAGCTTGCAACTTCCAATTCTTCAAGCTTTTTCTTTTCAGCCATTTGTTCTTCATAAATCTTTACAGCAATTTCTCTATCAAGAACAATCTGGGCTTGTCTTTTCTTTGAAATCTTTGTTCCAGTTTGCTTTACATTTTCCATAACTGCTTTACCTTTGTTTTTCTTCAGTTTATCAAATTCATCACTTGCAGTGGCAAAAGTTGGCTCTGCAGTGGAAATAAAATCAGTGGTAAAATCAGTTGCAGTTTGAAAAATGTCTTGATCTTCAAGTTGCTCTCCATGAGTTTCAGTTTCAGCTTCCTTTGCTCCTTTACTTGTATCTCCTTCATCTTCAAAATCAATTGTCCTCCCCTCAAGTGTGCAAGACTGTTTGGGAGAATTTCCCAAATCATGATCACCGAATCACCATCGTGAGTGAAGATGAAGTTGAAATCACCACTTTGCGCCTTCTTGTGCTTTTTCAACCCCTGTATCTCTTCCTTTAAAGTCTGAATCTCTTCCTTTAAATGTTGAACATCCTTGGCATGCTACTTCTTGACATATGCCAAATCCTTCTGTAGAGATTCAACCTGCTTGGCTAATTTTGTACACATAACCATCAATTCCAATTGGTTCCCACTGCCCTCATCACTTCCAACTGTGTTACCTGTTGGGAGAGGTGAATCATGGGGCAAAGGTGTAGATTCCTCCCTAGTTGGACTAGGTTGAAGTCTAGAACCACCACTGCTTGTTCCTAGACCATAAGGTTCAGAAACTTGCTGTGTTGTCATGAGAGGAGTTGACTGTTTAGGCCTTCTCTCATAGGTTCTTGAAACTGGTGGGGTATAATCAATGTTTGGAACATTAATTATGGGTGTTTTGTTCAATAGAAATTTTAGCAAGCATTTGAGGTAGGAGAGGTGTAAAAATCATATTGCCATCTTTGTTCAAATTTTGAAAAACTTTAGGCTTTAGGCAACTGATTTGATAAACATTAGTATGGGGTTGCAGTTGAAACTCATTTAGCACTGCTTGCACAAACCTTGGATACATTAAAAATTTGGTTTTACTCTGTACATTGCCTTTCATACTTGTAAGAATATAATTTGACCGCTTGAAAATCTTATCATGACTAGACAAACCAAAGGGTAAGCCATGGTTGAACTAAATTTCTCATAAGATGTTTTCTTTGACCGAGACAATGTAATGTAGTATGAATCAAAATCTCCATTGGGGACAAAACCACTCTTTTGAAAGTAGCCTTTTGTCGTGGTATTATACCCCATGAATGATAAAGTATCATGAATTTCGGACATAGGTAATGTGATGAGACCATTGAGATCACCCAATTGGAGTACTCTCCTCAAGGATGCCTCAGTAACATCAATAGTTACCCCATCCACAGTGGCTCGTAGAGCATCCACTGTTTCATGTGTATCTCCAATCTCAAGTGTTATGGACTGAGAATTCCAAAACTGTTTGATTTGAGAGATATAAATTGTGGGTTTTAAAAGCAAAGCATACCTTATATGTGTGGTATGAAGAAAGTCCACAATTTGATGATAAACAGGGCCACTCTTCTCGTTATACTTTTGTAGGTAGGCCACTAGGTTGTGCTTATCTGCAAAGTTCAAAGATGCCATAGAAACTTTTGATGAAAAACGATATTATGTCAGTAAGAATTGAAAGAATAACTAGTCAATTGAGAGAAAAAGATATATAGGGTTAGGGTTTAGAATTATTGCGCAAGTAAAATTATCTTTAGAAAGTATTATAATATGGAAAGAAGATAATTTCCTTAAATATTTTAACCCTATATGTATGACAACAGTGGTTACTTTCAACGGCTAGTAAAAAATTAGTTACTGACACAATCAGTTGTAACGGCTAGAACAACAGTGGTAAAATAACACATCTGCTGGAAATCGTGAACTAGCAAAGGTAATTTTTCACAAAATTTCAAAGAGCGGTGGTAAAGTAAAAGCATGTGATAACAAGATCGCTCTTATCATAGTTTTTAGCAAACTACCAGCTATCAACGGATTTGATATGTCTTTACCATGAGCCGCTTGCTATGGACTAGCCAACTCTTAATTATAAAGAATATGGTGAGTTGATAACCATATAGTTTTGGTAAACTATCAACCATAAACGGATTTGTCAAGTCTTTACCAAGAGCCGCTTGCTCGGACTAGTTGATTCTTATGTGTATAAGACATGGTGAATCAATAACCATTTGTTGTGTATCTCGATATACACCTTTAACTTCAACTCCCATCACAACTTGGATATTTATCTGTAAGAGATAAAAATAACCAACTCTCATCCAAGTTGTTATTAACCAAAGTTACCTTTAACCAAACCATTATCCAAGTAAAATATCTTCCAAAGTCAAACCAATAATATCTATATTTACTCCTTAACCTATCAAAATAGGAAAAAGTAAATATACTCATTAAATAACCCTTTCAACCAACTTTGGCTATATAAGGAGGCTTGGTTTTAGATAAACTTCATCAATTCACATTCAAACACAATATCCCCAAAACCATAATCATGAGCAACCCTTCCAACACCATCAACATCTCTTCTGATTCAGAAGAAGAGTATGTAATCGAGTCAGAGACATCCTCAGAGACATCAGGATGGTGTGGATACTTTCCACCAGGGGTTGGCACTTCTTCCACAAGGTATACCAAAGAAACTGCTAAGCGTATGCCCGCAGCCTAAACTCGCAAAATCTCTTGAGTTCTACTCCAGCTCATCCGATGATGATGAGGTGAATGATGAAACCTATTCCATGGCTAAAGAGTTGCCAAAAGCTCTTTCAATAGCACTAGAAACAGCTATCTCCAATATGAAGCAGATATCCATCCCAACAAGGCCTGCAATGCTACCAAAGCCTCCTCCACAGGTTCTTAGGCTTCCATGTCCAAGAATGCAATCAACTTTTGAGAACAAAAGGAAGAGGGCACCGAGAAACAAGCATGACTATGTGGGCAAAGGCAAGAAGCCAATGGAGTAGCTGAAGTTAGGTGTAGGATGTGCTAGGTTGCAGTCTTTTGTGTTTTGATGATCATAAGTACTTCACTTTGGTTGTAATAAATCATGTTATATTAATGACATGAAGTTCCTTTGTTTTTCTTTTTCCACTGTAAGCATGTTGCCACTGGTTGCAATATAGTTCCCACTGTAAAATAATTTCTTTATAAATATCAGTGGACAACTAGATAGAATCTAAACAACCTCGAGCATCGATTCACCAAAGATTAACCATTCAATGTAAACAAAGAATCCTTCAAATCTGCAATTCACGAACATAAATCAAACACTGGAATCACTCTTGAGTTTTGGAAATGGTTAGTGTATTAAAAGTAATGAACATAGCAATGGCTATAGTCAATAAAGTCAACACATAAGCATTGATACACTTTCCAAGGCCACGGGACTCCAATTAACTTCTCAACCACTTACACCTTCTCCTCATTAACTTCTTGAATCCAACTTAACATATATTTAACAAACCTTTTAAGACAAACCACTCAAATCACATATTCCAAAAATTTCACTCTCAAAGATCATTTCTCCAACACCGCCATAAGTCAATCAAGTCCAATCAATCTTTCTTCTAGCAGTTCATCTGATAGTTCATGGGATGACTTTGTTTTGAAAACCCTTGGAGAGTTGAAAAGAAGAGTATGAGAAGGTTGTATCCGTGAAGAGAAAACATTCATTTGTTCTTTCAAATCCTTTTCCTCGCTTGGTCCTTCATCACTACAACCGAGCCTCGGGATGCATTAATCAAGGAAGATAGCTTAGAGATCAGCTCCTATATATCTCCATATGTAGATACAGATGATGAGACCTCTGGAAGAGTCCTGAGTGTTTCCCCTCTTGCAGCAATAGCTCCTCCTGAAGAGCTCCAACCATCACCTTTTCTACCAATGCAATCAGCTCCACCATCAGCCAGTCCTTCATCATCCTCACCACCTACTGGGATAGTGGTGATGGGATTAGCAAGCCCTAGAGTGTACGAGTGGATTAACATGCGTGTGGCTCCTAAAGTGATGCCAAGCTGGGGCTTCCCAAAGAAGCCATAGATGATGGGTAGGTAGGGGATGGGTTAGAAAGTTTGTGTTTGGGGTAGGTTGTTGGTAGTTGTTTTCAGTTGATGTAGTGATGCTTGTAATCTGTATTTCATGGATGTAACTGTTGCACTTAGAGTGCAGTTTTGTGTAATAATAATAATAATCCATGTTTTCCTTTATCTTAAGTGTTCCTGCATCACACATTTTGTTCCACAAACTTCATTATCAAAACTGACATACTGTCCATCATAATGCTCAAAATCTGAAAGATAGGACTTGTTGCCAGTCATGTGCCTTGAACACCTACTATCTGTATATCCTTGATCTGATCTTTTTGTCCTTGGATGTTCCTGCACATAAGTGTAAAAAGTTAGTTTCTTTTGGGGACCCAAGCCATGATTGACTTGGATCTGCCTCGTGTATCAATATATTTATATCTATCAAAGGTCATTGATACACCATTGGGATTGGTTGTAGAGGTATTTCCTTTAGGTTTCCATTCCCAACGTGCTGAGGCCTTCACAACATTGCCCATGTTCCCCCTTTTCTTATTCAAAACCCTTGCGGTGGTAACCTTTGAATGAGCAAAGTGGTAATCACGATTTCTTTTAGGCACCCACTGTTGGTTATAATTAACCTTTTAGCTTGAAGGTTCCTTTTCCTGTTTGTGCAGATTTTGCAAAAGTTGTTTTGAGTTTGCACTTTAACAGTGACTTAGGGTGAGCAGTGTTACGCTTTTGTAGTGGCAAAAGTTTTGAGGCCACTTCTAAGTTGAACGCTCTTGGGACCATTTTGCAATGTGAATTAGGATGTACATTATTTTGAAATCTGTTGTCTCCACCCTTTTATTCCCATGGACTTCCCTTCTCCCAACATGATAGTCACAATAAGCATGTAAATGATCAAAACTACCACAGATATAGCATGCCTTATTGTACATTACAAAATCACTACCTAGTTGTTGAGATTTAACATGATTCCAACTCCTTTGGTTACCCCTAGGAGTCAGAGGCTTGTTCCTATACATCTCAAAGATACTTTACAGGTTGGTCTAGGTTTATTAACCGGTTTCCTAGGTTCCTCGTAATAAAGATTAACAACTTTTGGGATAGAAGCCTCTACATGCTTTTTAACATTCTCATCAACAACAGATGAGTCACTAGCACTCTCAAAAACATCATTATCAAGCTTACTCTCTTCCTCACTCTTCACCACTGTGTCTTTTAAATGACCATATTCTCTTTCAAGATCCTTAAAATCCTCTATGCCTGTATGAGCTAAATCTATACCTGGAGGTGATGGAACACCTCTTAGTGGTGGAGGCACTGTATTATAACCCATACCAGACTTAGCTTTATTATAAATTTGAGCATTCCAAATTTTATCAATTGACTTAGACTGATGATAACATATGTCTAAGGTTAAATTGACATTTTCATTTTTCTTTTGAAGTTTTTCAAGCTCTTTTTGGTATGCTTCATTCACAGCAGTTGTATGTTCTACCTCTCTCCTAAGAAGAATCATATCATCATTATATTTGACTCATTTGCACGATAGTGCTCTATTTGCTTTTCTAATATCGCCATGGCTCTTCTAAGATTAGACATGATAATTAGCGAGACATAACTCTTGTCTTTCATTAGAATATAAATCATTAAGCCTTTCAACTTCTTTAGCATTTCTACATGTTTTAGAACAACTATCAAAGTTTTGTACCTCGAGTCGAGAAAGCCATGAGAGCAAATTCGGTGGCAACAAGAGCAAGATCGAATGATCTTCTTCTTGTTCATCACCATGAAACTCCAATCATAGCTCACACCATCAATAGCCAACATTGCCTTTGGTTCTTCCACAGTTGGTCCCTTCTTTGTTTGTACCAAGTAGACTGTTGTCCTTGGTCTTTGGTCTTCTACACTCTCTAGCAAAATGTCCAAACTTGTGGCGCTTAAAGCACTCCACTTTCTTCTTATCAAAGCCTGCAGCTTCATCACCATTGATGTGAATAGGCTTGCCGTCTTCTTGTAGAATTTCCTAGCCCTCATGCTAAGAAGAGCTATCTGTCATTTAATATCCATCTCCTCCAAGTCATCTTCATCAATTTGCTCTATGTCTTCATGAGTTAAGACAGAGCCTTCAACTTGTGTGGATATGAAAGCATAAAAGGTAGGATCTCCAATACTAGCAACCTTCTTCTTTGAACCTGCAGTGGTAACATTTACATTACCAGTGGAAACTTTAGAACCTGCAATGGCAACTTCATCATCACTATCATTATCAGAATCATCACTGTCAACAGAGGTTGACAACAATGCCAAGCTACTAGAGCTTGAACCAAGTTTCCCAGCCTTCTTTAGTCTTTGTTCAATGAGCTTAAAGTTGTTGTAAAGATCATTGAGCTTCATTGTTTCAATGTTTGATTTGTTTTCCCAAACAATGACATTAGTTTGAAACTCTGAAGGCAAACTTCTTAGAAACTTCAAATTGAGGTCTTCCTTTTCTACCTCAATGCCAAAAACTGTCAGTTGAGTAACAATCTTTTGTAGTTTGGTGAAAATGCTATCAAGTGAATCATTATTTAAAGCAGAGAAGTTTTCATAACTTTGCTTCAACAAAGTCTTTTGTTTCTTCTTTGTAGCATCATTACCACCAAATCGAGCAAATCTCTTCAAACAGTTCTTTAGCGGTCTTGAACTTCTTGAATGCAATGATCGGTCTCTAGGAAGAGTCATCAAGAACAAACTTCTAGCCTTAAGATCATTCTTCCTAAGTGTTTTTCAACAAGAGATTCAGGTAGAAACTTTCAAAATATCTCGTGTCACCAACCTTCACAAGACTAGTCACAGCTTGAAAGAATCACCAATTTGAATAATCTCCCATAGAGCATAATCTCGAATGAGAAAGTATTGCTCAATCAAGATCCTCCACATCTCAAACTCATTAAGTTTGAGCTTAGGTAGCCTTGGTGTAGAAGCATTGGACTGGTTGTTTTCCATCTCCATTGAATTGAGTGAGTAGGTTAAGCTAATTCCTTGGATCTTCTAAAACAAAATATCAGAACCTTCGCTCTGATACCACTTGATGGATCTGGACACACTCCTTGTGTCAATGATATTTTGTATGATATTATTAAGCACGCGGAATTTACTTAGTAATGCTTAGAAGATGAATTATATGATGTAATGTATGTAAACACAGATTAAACACAAAACTTAAGCTCCAATATTATTAATGAATAATACGAGTGATCTTGCTTATCACTAGGGTTACACCTTGAAGCCTTTGTGAGTGTCGTGAGGTAAATTAACAAGTACCTAAGACAATAACCTAGGACCTCCTTTTATACACCAAGGAGTCCTTTACAAGATAAGTATAAAGCTAACATAATAGAATATACACAAGATCTATTCTATACTTATCTAGACGCATTTAACTAAACATAAACCGATAGCGTGGTAATAATGTTCTAGCGGTGGGAATACGCTTCCACCGCTAGTGTTAATCAAGCAATGTAAACCACAACTATCCGTGGTAATGATTATTCCCAACAAATTATTAAGCCAACAATTCGAAGCCAACAATTTTCTAACCAATTTGATTTTCACAATTTGCAAACCAAGGCATGAATTATTCACAATTAGCAAACCAATCCGGAAGTAGCATGCCGATTCAAACCGGTTATAACGAGTTTCACTTGAACCCGTCTCCACCTCTACGAGGAAATTTCGAGTATTACCGTAATGATGTTGAGCGATGAAGATGTGTTAAAGGCGGCTCAAGTGAGTACGTGAAAAACACAAGACCAAAGGCGGGTTTCCTCATTTTGGTGCGTGGGATGTTTTGAAATTTTTTCCAAAGTGGAGTAGTGTGCCGACATTTGAAGAAATGGGATCTCCGAGTACGAAAAAAGCAAAAACTAGCGAGTCGCACGCAAGGTCGTTTGAAGCTGAGTTTATGCCTATTGATTTGAACGACGAAGAAGTTGATGAAGATGTGCCGGAACAACCCGCAAGACCAACGGAGCCACCAAGGCGCAACCGTAAGACATCGGTTGAATCGACTTCTACCGGTAGTGAAGAAGTCATGAAGTTGGTCTCCGAGTTTAATGCGTACAACAAAGAAGAAATTGAGGACAAAAGACGTATTCGAGGGGAGAAGCTTCGTATGAAGGAAGCGAAAATACAAGCTAGGATTGCTCGTGATCAACAAATCCAAACTTTGGCTCTTCAACAACAAAAACAAATGGAAGGACAACAAAAACAAAGCGATTTGGAGTTCATCTTGAAGCCGCATGACCAATACACCGGACCTTTGTTGCAAACGGTGTTGAATCGAAAAAAAGAAATCGCCGAACGTTGGGGATGTGAGTTTTAAATTTATTGTCATTGTAATTTTTTTTATTATTAGTTGTATCTTTTTTTTTATTGTCGTTGTAATTTTAAGTTTATTTGTTTGAAATGAAATAATTATGTTTTTAAAATATTTTTATTTTTAATGAAATATTGAAGTTAATTGAAAAAAAAAATAGTGATGTGAAGGAGAAAGAAAATGAAAGATGAGAATAATTTGAAAGATGTCCATTCCTTCTAAAGATGGTTTGAAATATGGGTGAAAAAATAATAATGTGGAGGAGAGAGAAACTGAAAGATTGAGGAAGAATGAGAGACCGCTCCCTCTCCCCTAAAAGCAAATAAGTGACCGCTTCCAAATCTTGAGATGCATGATACACCAGCGAATGAATCGCAGTAGCATACCAGATTATTTCTAAAGTACTAAAGATATAATTGTAATTTAACGAAAAAAACTATATTGCCTTCTTAATCTGCTCAATTTTTGTGACATTTGACCTAACTAACCGGTGGTGGACACAGGAAATTGTCACAGGGTACGCACTCCTTGATAAAAAATTTAAATTTTATTCGCTTAGTATTAAACGCTAAAATATATGAAGAAAGTTTTCGTTTTCACACTAGTGATATACACTATTAGTTGGGTATGCACGTCAAGACGTGCATATCTTCCGATTCAAGTATCTCGCTCGATCTTAACTTTAAGAAACTAATGGCATGTTTGGTTGGGAGAAATGAGTCTAAAGAAATGGAAATAGATGGAATTCTCTTGTTTGGTAGTGGAGGGAAATAAAAAAGCGGAGATATTGTTTTCTCTAAGAATTCAATTTACACATAAAACAATATCTCTAGATTCCTCTAGTTTTGAAGTGGAAAATGAATTCTCTAGGCCACGTGGGTTTCACATTATATATTTTTTTCACAAACCACCTCCAATTGTGCTCATATTCAAATTTGATATAAATGCACAAAATACCTCAAAAAATAAGAACCACGCACAAATACGAATTATTTGTTCAGTTTTTTTTTGCTATATATGACATAATGACAATAACCAATTTGTAGATCTTCTATTTTATGAATTGTTTTTCATGTATGATTTTTTTCTTATTTTTATTTTGTATTTTCTCATCAAACAAAATATTGTTATAACAACTAATAATTTTATTTTTATTTTTATTTTAAAAAGGGTGAAAGTTTATCATAATAAAAACGAATTATTATTATTGGTTCATTGAATCTGATCTATATCAACTTTTGCTACCAAAACAATTTGTAGATCTTCTATTTTAGAATCGTATTTAATTTAACAACTAATAATTTTTATTTTTATTTTCATTTTATTTTGATTTCTATTCTCTGAATTTCTAATCTCTGGCTCATTTCATTTCTCTGAATTTCTCTCTACCAAACATGCCCTAACTATATATGCCCTAATGCACTATATAAAGTACCTTTGGGTTCATATGACCATACTCATCCTAAGCTTATTCCTTATAGTCGTATACAAAGATGGTGAATGTTAAGCAATCCTTTGTCATAAAGCCCCACAAACCAACCCCAAGTGTTGCTATGTGTGTATCTGAGCTCGACCAAGAAAAACCCATAACTCACGCACTCACTGTCTACTTTTATCGCCCTCCCTCAAATTCATTTTCATTTACATCGGTGTCTCAAGAGCTTCGACACTCTCTGTGTCAAGCATTAGTACATTTCTACCCCCTTGCTGGACGTCTGCATTTCATCCCTGGTTCTGGTGGACGTGTCGCTCTTGCGTGCAATTCCTCGGGTGCAATCTTCTATGAAGCTAGATCAAGTGCAAAAATTGAAGATTTCAATGACTTTTCACTGCCGGATGAACGGAGGTCCCTTGTGCCGGAGGTGGACTATGCCTTGGATTTGCATGAACTTCCACTTCTAGTGGTGCAACTCACTGAGTTGGGTTGTGGTGGGATTAGCCTTGGTATCGGGGTCTCCAATATAATGGTGGATGGTACATGCGCATCCCATTTCATTGCTGAATGGGCTCGGATAGCTCGTGGTAATCCTATTGAAAACCAACCATTTCTTGATCGTAGTGTGTTGCTAGCAGCAGATCCGACACCACCCCCACGTTTTAAACATGACAGGTTTGAGCCAAATTCGCTCCTCATCGGTCAATCTGATGACCAAGAGGAACGTAACAAGAAAACAACAATTGTCATGCTAAAATTAAACAAAAACCAAGTCCAGAGACTAAAGGATCTTGCCAATGAAACACGTCCAACATATATTTCTCGTCCATTTAGCCGGTTTGAAGCTGTGACAGGGCACTTGTGGAGATGTGCGAGCATGGCACGGGGTCACCAGCCTATGCAACCAACAAAATTATATATTCCAGTAAGTATTCGAGGTCGGATGCCATTACCAAAGTGGTATTTTGGAAATGCAATTATAAAACAAGCTGCATTAAGTAATGCCACTGAGTTGGTGAAGTGGCCGTTATCTTATGCATGTGGTAAGATTAGAGAAGCCGTGGAGGTAGTGACTGAGGACTACGTGAAGTCAGTCCTAGACGATACAAAACGACAGGCAGATTTAACTCCCTTTAGAACTTCTCATACAATCGGATCGAAAACTGGATCGTTTGATGGGAACCCGAATATGGAAATATTTAGTTGGTTAGGTATACCATTTGAAGGTCTAGATTTTGGGTGGGGCAAGAGTATATATATGGGCCCCGCAGCGCTTAATGTTGATGGGAAAGGTATCGTTTTCTCAGGTGAAGGTGAAGACGGGTCAGTGTCAGTTGCATTGGGGTTTCAAATGGCTCATGTTGAAAATTTAAAAAAGTATTTCTATCAACTTGATTAGATTTTCACTGAAATCGTTTGATCCTCGCTCAAATGGTTGTTCTTAATGTTTGTTTGTTTGACGTAATCGTTCTTAATAAGGTTCAGCTAGATTCTAGTGTATGTGTTCTGCCTTGAAAATAAAAGGAATCTAGTGTATGTGTATCTGTATTGGGTTCATTGGAAGAATTTCTTCGAAAATAATTAAGAAGTGTATTGTGTTAACTATGCTACTCAGTGCATCACTAGCATAGAAAGTGTTGCATGAAAGCATTACAACAACCAGTTGTGGGTTCAAATCTTGTTGAAAATAAAAATTGTAGGGCATGTGGTGAAAAAAGTTGCTGTTCATAAAAAAAGAAAAAAAAAAGAAAAGTTCACTTTACTTAAGTGTATATATATGTGCTGAAATTATGTTTTATAAAAATAATGAATTTTATCTTGAATGTTATTTTTTTTAGATAAAGCATCAAATTTTATAAAATGAAACAAGAAACAGTACTATAGAGACACAAGACAAAAACAGCCAAAGCCCAAAATGGAGTAGACTCAAATGTACAGGAAAAAGAAAACTAACACTTAAAACTTAACAGAACAAAATGAACAAAAGAACTGCACCATTGACTTATTACCTGGAAATCTATAACTTAAACTTATTACCATACTAAAGAACGTTATATCCCATACTCGTGTTATTATATCCCATAAAATAAAGAACGTTACATAATTGGATATTATATTACGTACCTGAACATTAACAAGTGTTATGATGATAGGATAATAATAGGTTGACTGAGAAAAGTAAAACAGGAAACTGGTTTTCATTAAATTAAAACATGATGTATTAAACTGGTTTTCATTATAATCATCCTTCTAACCTTATAAAATTTATATATAAAACGTGTTCGTTATTAGTTCTATCTCTTCTTATTTTCAATTATTATTTTCAATTGTCTCAACTTATTTATCTGGTCTAGCTATATCACTGCTGATGCGTGAAATCTAGTTTTATTATTTATAAACCGATTTTATATAGACTTCACAAATACTCACGGACGGAGTCACGTACGGTTAGTGCCCTTCGTGATAATATAGAGTCGGTAAGACCGGATGGTTCGTTGGAGCAAAGATATCCAAGTGTATCAAAGTAAACTATTTTAAAACAATTGTGCTTTTAATCAACGTGATTATTTAATTAATTAAACTAACAAATTGTTAAAAATGGAAAATAAGTAAAGACAATTAAACTAAATAGATGAGAAATGATCGGTAGACAAAGATGTACCTGCCATGCTAATCATCTATTGAATTAACTACATGATCGTATGTGCAATGTTCATTCAGCTGTATTGCAATGAGTCTTATGTAGTGCAGGTTTGATTCGGTCGGCACTCCTACAACTTGTTTCCATGAATTCCATGCCGACGGTCACAGTCGTGGGTTGATCCATGGTCCGAGCAATAAGTTCCCAAGTCATCTATATGACAATGGTCCGAGCAAGAAGTCATGACCGCTGACCTCGTTAGTTTACTCCTTACGGTTTGGGAGTTATGGCGAAACAGTGGGATGCAGTTTTGTTATTTTTTAGTACGGATAACAGTGGTCGCTATTGTTTGAAGGGTAGCATTAAGGTTGCGGCTCAAGGTGCCCAACAAGGTCCGAGGTTGAAATCTAGAGCTCCGATATGTTAGAGAATGAAACCCGTAAATGTTATACTTCATTGATCGATAAATATAATAAATAGAAACTCTAATGACTTAACCCATACGCGAGCTTAGGCTTAACATAACACTGGCTAATTAGGGATCGAGTTGGTTCCCAGCATATATAATATCAATTGGCTTGTAAATAAAAAGCTGGTAATAAAATATGTTTTCGTATTATTTTAATTTTAGTCAACCACAGATCTGTAACATGGAAGATGCTCATTGTTGTTCAGCATATAAGAAAAATGATTCAATTGTTTAAACATATGGACCAAAATCTAAAAAGCTATGCCAACTTCATTGAAGGTGGCTGTCATTGGGGCCGGACTATGTGGGTTGATCGCCGCCGGGAGCTTGAAAGAGAATCCCATGAAGTGGTGGTTCTAGAAAATCACACCGATTGGGTGGTGTTTGGGTCTATGATCCAAGAACTGAGTCAGATTTACTAGGAATTGATCCAGATAGAGAAATTATTCATGCCACAATATACAAATCATTACGCACGAATAGTCCACGTCAAATAATGGGATTTTCGGATTATATGTTTGAAGGAAAGAATACGGTGATGCAAGGATGTTTCCTGGGCATGAAGAGTTTTACGGTATTTGGAAGATTTTGCTGAGAAATTTGGTGTAACAAAACTCATAAGGTTCAATTCAGAAGTCACTAGAGTTGAATTACTTGACTCGGGGAATGAGTTTGTTGTCGAGTGGAAGATGAACGGTTCGAGCTCGACTTCTGGCTCAACCTTGACTGAGGTGTTTGACGCAGTAGTTGTTTGTAATGGTCACAACAGTCAGCCTAGAGTGGCTATGGACATTCCAGGAATCCGTGAATGGCCAAACAAACAATTGCATGCTCATAACTATCGAGTTCCCGAACCATTTCGCGATCAGGTTTGTTAATTTCTCAATTTTCCTTTTACATATTTGATTCGTTTACCTATAATTTAGTGATGTTTAATTAGTATATTAGAGCAATTAATGATATTTCACAGGTAGTAGTTATCATCGGCAACGAGTCAAGTGCTTATGACATATCAAGAGAATTAGCCACCGTTGCCAAAGAAGTTCACTTGTCGTCAAGATCGCCAAATGTTAAGGTCTCAAAACTGGAAAAATACGATAATATATGGCAGCACTCGAAGGTAAATGTTACTTGAAAGAAGAAACTAATTTAGTAGATGATCTCACTTGTTCTTATATATTTTCAAATTTTTATAGATAGATCGTGTTTACAAAGATGGCACTGTTAAGTTTCAAGATGAAGTCTCTATTAAAGCAGACACAATAATTCATTGTACAGGGTAAGAACAACTACTAACATTCTATCAGTTATGTATTTATTTTGGAGGTGGCAAACGGGCGGGTTGGACCATGGTCAATCGGGTCACATGTTGGGACTCAAATGGGTCAGGATTTGAACGGGTCGGCAGGGGTTGGCTTGGTACTTTTTTTCCAGTTTTTCCTTTCTTTGGATGACACATTGTGATTGTCAGTACTATACTTCAAGGTCATAATTTTTATGTTAATGTGTTATACAGGTACGAGTTCCATATTCCATTTCTTAAAACAATTGACATTGTAAGTGTTGATGACAAGCGTGTTGCACCTACTTATGGGAATGTTTTCCCTCCGCAACTTGCCCCAAGACTGTCTTTCGTAGGTTTATTTCACATGGTCAGTTCACTGTGCTTGTTGATTTAATATTTGTGTTCGACAAACAAATTTTTAACTAGAAAAGTTACTAATTAAATAAATATTGGACCATGATGGTGTAATATTATTAGGGTATGACATTCCTTCCAGCCGAATTGCAGTCTACATGGATTGCTCGAGCATTATCCGGGAAGGTTTCGTTGCCTTCAGAAAGAGAAATGTTGCTTGACGTCGAACAAGTTTATAGGCAAATGGAAGAAAAGGGGATCCCCAAGGGTTACACTCATTCTCTTAATCATAATGTAAATTTTCCGGTTTCATTTCATATTCAGATGCAGATAAGCTATACTTTTTTTTTCTTTTTACCATTATGTATATACTCAATTTGTTTTGTCAATCATTTTACAGATGGATTACTTGGATTGGCTGTCAGATCTATTAGGAATTACGCGACCTACGCAAAAGTTGAAAGACTTTTATACCTGTTTTATAGAACGCTATCTTCATGATCATGAAGGGTTCCATGAAACATTTGAAAAGGAGTTACTAGTCAATGATGAGTTGTAAATCATATTGTTAGAGATTTAATCTTGTAATTCATTTTGCAGAAACTATGAAACTATAAATCTGTTCGATGTTGCTATAATTTACCATATTACCATTAAATTGATGTTTTAAGTTCGTGAACAAGCTCTGTGAAAGACCAACACATTGACACCAATAGTGCATCCATGAAGGTTATAAAGCTATTGCAATATTGATCAACGCTAGACCCGGGAATCTTGACCTATTTTGGCATTATTGCGTCACATCTGACTTACATGTCCTTCCCAACTGACTTTCCCGCCACCGTTGGTACTTAGCAAACTGATGGAGCTGGAAAACCGGGTGGGTAAGGTAGGATCAGGAGCCAAAATAGTTGCGGTCAAGCAGGTTGTTTGAACAACTCGGGTTAAAGGGGTCACAGGTTGGAGTGACCAGGTCGGACTAACTCTTAACTTTTCAACTATTTTTATATAATAAAGGAAAACCCCAATTGGGACTTTGACATTTTGAAAAACTTTGTTGTTATTTTTATTATGTTTACTTAGCTTGTCTTGTAACTTCTCGAAACATGACGTTGTTTGTCATGCTTGGCTAATTTACTTTACACTTGTTTGTATGATGTTAGTGTTATAAGGATTGCTATGTTTTAATATTAGTTTTGATCAATTTCATGCTAAGTTAAAGAACGTACCAATTGTGCTTGAGTTTTGAGACATTTGTTTATCAAGTTTGATTATTTGCTGATAATTTCATAGATAGAAAGGGTATTTATCAATCAACTAGTTACAATTGTTCGTCTAAGAATAAAAAGAATAATTGTATTATGTATGAGAACTCCTATTAAGTAACTTGATATTCCAAATAAATTTGGGCGAGATTGTTATCAAATCTTGTGAAACAAACGCGGATCGAATTTCTTAAGATAAAACAAAATGAATTAGCGCTGAATGATTCTTAACTCTGAAGCATACAAAGGCTCTGTGTGACTTTGATTCTGAATGAAAATGAATGTTTGATACGTGTTGTGACTAATTATTTGAATGATGCAATATTACATATTTAACCTTGTGTCGCGCATGATTAGTTTTTATTGTGTTTTTTTTGGGGAAAAGCATACAAACTGAATTCATAAGTTATTATTACCACATATGTTCTTTAATCTAATAAATTCCAATATAAACACAAATATTAACTCAGGATATAATCTTTACACATAAGCTTTTTTTTATTTAACTCTTTCATTTTTACTTTTCCTAACAACATTAACACGTATGCTTATGAGTAACAAAATTTGGATCATGTTCAAAAAATCAAAACTTTGATTGACAAAAACAATTAGTACCCATTTCATTAAAAAAACGTAACTATTACTTGTAAAGTCGTAAACATTTGTTAATACGTAACAATTAAATGAAAATTATAACTAAAAAAAGTCAAATGATAATGATGACCATATAATGTTAAATTAAAAATACTTGAGATATACTTTGTTTGTAAAGTAAATAATGCAA